>PVJO010008630.1:0-74150 GCA_004026905.1 Hystrix cristata | reverse complement strand
TCTTTTTGCTTTTCTTATCAATGATGAAATATGAAAAAATTTAAACTTTAGGCCTATTGAAAGCATAGTACTGTACAAGGAACATTTAAATGCATAGTTAGCCTTTTGCTGTATTTGCTTTATATTCTTTTTCTCTTAGTCTATAATGACCTTTGCCAAAATAAATTATTATATTGATAATTGCAACATGGTGATTTTCAAATTCTGTCATTTCTTCTACATTTATTCACTGGCACTCTTCTGTGTCCCCTTCCTCCTTCCTCCCCTTATAGATTCTTGACTTTAAAAAAAAAGTTAAAATTATATTGTCATTATTCTTTTTAATGCCCAGATTTTCTTAAATTTGTCCCGTGGGATCTTTCAAGTTGACTCTTAGGTCCTTTTGACATGACTCCACTTGTTTTTGCTTATCACTTCTTGCTTTTTATATACCAAGTTATTCAGGTGCACTTTGTATTTCCTGGTTCTGGGTTTTTCCAAAGACCCTGCTTCTAGTACGGGGCTTGGTGCGCAGCAGCCATGCTCTATGTGGTGGGTGTGCTGGGGTCAGTGTTTCTAGACAGACCCTTTCAGTACGTGGAACTAAGGAGCATTCATGCATATGTGGACATACAGGTTGGATGTCTGAGTTTCTGGGGACCAGAACTGTCACAGATTATGCATGTTTTCACATTTGGGGATATTTGTATGTATATAATGGGATATCTTGGGGATGGGCCCCAAGTCTAAATTCATTTATATTTCGTGTACACCTTATCCAAATAGCCTGTCG
This sequence comes from Hystrix cristata, assembly GCA_004026905.1. Classification (NCBI taxonomy): domain Eukaryota; kingdom Metazoa; phylum Chordata; class Mammalia; order Rodentia; family Hystricidae; genus Hystrix; species Hystrix cristata. The sequence continues at coordinate 73,378 of PVJO010008630.1, read as the reverse complement.
GTAATTTTTTTTTCAGTTAAAGGCAATCTTAATGTATGTAGTTCACCTGCATTTTGACTATGACTGTCACATGAGGTCAAGTGTGGCATTTTTGACTTGTGGTATCGTGTCAGTGTTGATAGTTTAAATTTTGGAACATTTCAGATTTTGGATTAGGGATTTATGTACATATGTGTATATATATTTATAAATATTAACTATGCTATATAAAATATGAGTATATATATATACATTTTAAATTATGACATATCATGTTGCATCCTTTTCTCTCGTATATAATAATTGTAATTTTCAAGGCCAAAACCACTTTAATGTAAATCTACTAAGTAAAACTTACATTTTTTATGTAGTTCTTTTTATTTTAGAATATATTAGTACGTACCATCAGAGTAGTATTCAAAATTTCCTTCAACAATTATTTGATCTCTATTGTTATATAATCAATATAACATATAATTATGTTCTTTTGTCTATTTATATTCCTTTTGTGAGGATTATTTTCCTTTAAATTTATGAAGGGGGTAGCTCAGTAGTAGGGTAATTTGTATGTTCAAGGCCCTAGGTTCAACCTTTAGTGCCCCAAGATTTAAAAAATTAAATTTACATTTATGGATGTGTGGACCATTTATTTGGTTCAAAACTTAAAACCATATGAAAAGGGGTTGGGGAACAAAGCTCAAATGGGTGAAGCAAGACCTTGAGTTTGATCCCCGGCACCAAAAAAAAAAAAAAAAAAAAAACCTACATGAAAAAAATAGGTCCTTGTTTATACTTTTGTTTCTCTTTTATGTTTATATATCTCTCATCTCCTCATCCATTTCAAAAGTAAATAATATCATACTGTATGTAATCTTTTTTGTGGTTATTTTTTCAGTCAAAGAGAAAACACTCCATGTGAGTTCATAAGAATGCTCCTATTTTAGTGGCTACGTGGTATTGCGTTTGCAGCTGTGTCATAGTTTATCTGACAAGTTTCCTTTGGATGGACATTTTGGGTTGTTTTCAGTGTTTTTTCTCTTGCAAGGAACACTCTTTAAGGCCAGTTTGTTGGTGAACATCTGCTATAGAAAAGTAATTATCTTAGTACTGCTTGGCGGTGTAATGAAGAATAACATACACTTTCTGCCCCTGAAGGCTTGCAGTCTAGTGGCGGGACGCTTTTAGAAGGACTTAGGTGGGATGAGAAGTCGCCCCATACTGAGTGGCTCTCCAAAGTCCCACCGGTGTTGGAGGTCAGACCCCAGGTTTCTAATGACACACAGTCAGTATGTAATGACTTGAAATGTAATTTGGGGGTTTTCGGTAATTCTGAGTACCAACTAGCTGCACTTTCTCACAGAAGCAGAATGAGACAAATAGTGACTGTTATATGATAGTCTAGCTTCCAGGTTAAAATAAAAAGAAACCTTTTAAGGTAAATACTCTTCAGTACATCAGTGTTTAATAAATTTATTGAGCTGTAAGTGCTACATTTTAGTAAATCACTTCATTGTAATTTAACAGCACTTTCTAAAGGAAAATGTAGAGAAAATATTCTCTTTCTAGTATAATTCAGTAAAAATGTCTATTTTTTATTTTATACCTTTTATTAAAAATATCGAACTTACATTCCTACAATGTAAAAACAAACGTTGCCACACAGCACATTCATGGTTTTGGGTGAGTAGCTGACTTCATTTTCAGGGGATTTGTTTGGTTTTGAAATATTGTATTTAGAGCCATATGTTGAATGCATGCATCATGATCAAAATTTCCTTTAGTTTTCTGCATTTACGGCACAGTCCACGGGCTATTTCGTGTAGATGGAGAAGCTAGCCTTAGTTCTTTCTGTCTCTTTCTCTGTCTGTCTGGCTCTTGCTCTCTCTTTTCTGTATGAGACGGGATCTTACTGTGTAGTTCAGGGTGGCCTTGAATACACCATGTAGCTCAAGGTGACCTTGAACTTACAGTGAGCCTCCTGCCTCAGGCTCCCAAGTGTTGGGATTACAAGCATGCACCACCTCACCCAGCTGTAGTTCACTCTAAAAATTTGGTCTTACTGCATGAGTCAGAAATGCTGTGCAGTATGTTATCCATATAGGATGATTACCATTTTGATTTGTGACCATACCCACCCTATACATGACGGCTCAGGGAATTTGGAAACTGAGCACAGAGACTCCTTGGTTACAGTGTTGAGCTGACATGGAGCAGATTTGGCTTGTCTCTTCCCACGTTCTCTTGCCGCACTGCTTGCTCGTTCTGCTCTTGTGACTCTGCCCATTGCCCATTCCCACCTTGACACTCATTCTGCAGTGGGGAGCCCCCCAAAACCCACAGATATTGATTTCCAGGGAAACTTTCAAATAAATAATTCCCTATATCTGGAGGACAGACTTGTACATCTTGTTAAAGCGTCATAAGGGTTGTTTACATTTTATGTTATTTAGACTTAAGAAAAGTCCCTAAATTTTTTTTTTTTTTTTTTTTGGGTGCTGGGGATTGAACTCAGGGCCTTGTGCTTAGGAGGTGAGCGCTCTAACCACTGAGCTAAATCCCCAGCCCAAAACCCTGGACTTTTGAAAAGCTTGAAGATTTTACAATTTTAAATAACTGAGCACAAAATGGTAATCTTTTATTTCATCGTGTGTCAATGTTTTTTACCCTGAATGGCTTTCTCATAATTCTTTTCGTGTTAGTATCTTGCATTTACCATACTTCACTGTTGATGGTTCATGTCATTACGAATAGCACTCGTGCTACTTGGCTTTCTATACAAACTATTTGACAATAATGTAAATTTTGTTTATAGGTTTTCAGCTTTTAGAATCAGTTTGTTTAAAACAAACACTTGGTAGTGACGTCAGAAAAGTTGATGTGTGTGTGTGTTCTGAGGTATTGAACTCAAGGCCTGGTGCATGCTAGGCAAATGCTCTATCACTAAGCTACACCCCTTGCCCAGGATTCCTTCCTGCCCGCCCCCTTGACAGTATAAAAGTAAGGGGGATGGAGGTGGAGGGAAATAAGCAAAATGATGGAGAAGTTTAGAATACTAACAAGGATCTTGCTAAGTTATTGCAACTAGGAGAAGAAATAGAAGCAAAATAACTTTTTCAGACATTGGGGTTGGGTAGTGATATAAGAAGTTGTATCTTCATCTGCACAAGTCATTAGATATTTTCAAGGTTGTCAGGTCAAGAAATAGTTTGGAAGTACCTATCAGAACACATGAAAGTAGAAATATTTAAAAAGTGGTTGTCTCTGGAATGGAGTAGGAAACTGTTGGTTTGACTTATAATGTCTTATATACACAGGCAATATGTTACTGTGCAATGGATTAAAAATTCAACATATATGTGTAATTAAAAAGTTATAAGGCTGAAGAATATAGAAAATAAACCTGGGATACCTCAACTATTAACTTATCTGTGATTAACTTATCTGTTTTTATTAATTTTAAGTAAAACATGTCTTTCTTTTAACATATAATTTCTAACTAATGGAATACAGTACTTTAGATCCAAGTTCTGGAAAGTCAGGGAACTTACTGGTAGAGAGTTCATTGCTGTTCAGACTTAGAAGTCAGCCACCTGGGATAATTTGCCCCATCTCCTTTCAGCCATCTTGGACCAATCTTGGGCCCTGGTGATTTGATAATGAGTCCACATTTGGGCTGTATTCTTTCTGGTGGACAAGCGAGATTGTGTTAAAGGCCCTCAGCTGATGGGGTGAACTGTCAAGACAAACTTCTGTCGAGCGTGCTCCCCAAGCACCACTCCAGGCGGGTGCCCTGCTTCAGCAGTTGTCTCTACTGTCTTCACTGTGTCTTTCCAGCTAGCCATAGAAAATCTCCCCTTCTGCTTATTTGTGCCAATATGAGGATCTGTTTTCAAAATAGATTGCACTCAGAACAAAGAGGAAAACTAAACACATACCAAAAACATGCAGCAGTAAGTATGTGATGGATGAGTTTACAAAGTAGAGTTGTTTTTAATCTTGGGATAATGAAGTTGCAGATCATTGGCACGTGTGCTTTAATTTTCCTTTTCTGTGTCCGTGGCAGACATTGCTAATTGATCCCAGCACTCACTTTTTTCTGTTGACTTGGCCTTGAAAACCTTAGCAGTACAGTTAGCCATCCTCATCAGTGAGATTTGGCATGTGAGTTGTACATCTTGTTCTTAAGATAATTAAATTAGCTGACAAGTTAGTTTCACAGACAGAACTTGTCATGCACATATCATGTCACTGTTTGGTCTGATTTGACTGGGGCAGATTTAGTTGCTAAGGTTCTCGGGCTCTCATACTCTAGTGGCAGCTACCATTCCTGTCATCTCTGGGACCTTTTGTTTTATCTAGCCTCAGACTCTCCTATTTCTATTTACATTAAATTACCTGTTGTTTACCAGATTTCTGATGGATGCTCTATCCACTTACCCATATTTTTTCCAGCTGCTTTATCTGTGTCCTTCTGGTCAAATTTAACAATAGCACATATACAGTCAGGAAAAAAAAGTCTTAAGTCTTACACTGTTTCTGTGATAGACCACAGCTTATTTATAATAGGCCACAGCTTATTTATGATAGACCACAGTTTGTTTATAAAGCAGCTAACTCCTCCCTACTACTATTGGTTTATCCAGTTTTTAAAAATTACCACTTTGTATGACTGCCCTCAGCCAAACTCATTGATCTTAGTGAGGGCTGAGGTTTAACCCTCACCACCAGACATAAATGCTGATGGCTTTTGGAAATTGTGAACTGGACCCTGAAGTGACGCTTCCAAACTCTGTGCGTGTCACTCCCATGGTGCCAGTACTAAAAACCAAAAGGCAGACACGTGGGCTTTCCTCTTGTGTCTTTCCAGTGTTATAATGGTACACATTGTAGATTACTGCGCTTAACTAAAATTTCCTTTAGCAGGAGACATTAAAATGTCCTTTAACATGTCTGTGTAAAGCCTCTGCCTTTGCATGAATTTTCCCATCTTGTCTGCATTACCTCATCAGTATGCCAGTAGGTGTCACTGTGTGCATTAAGTGGAAATCAAAGATGTCATTAAAGGAATTTTCAAAATTAAGTATCATTACAGATTTTTCAAAAACAGTTCCCAACAGTAAACAAGAATATTTATACCTCTTCCTTTTTTATATTTTTGAAGATTATCATTTTAAGCTCTTTTGAGAAAACATAACATTTGTTCTTTCTCTGCCTGATCCTGCCTTATATGAGCTCTCATGGGATATGTGAAGATATTTGGTTTTGGGTGCATTTGTAACAATCAGAAGACAGTATGTGGACTACCATGTAAAACTATTAGAATGAATCACTTTTTCACTAATGTGTATCACTCTTGGTATAGAATTTATTGTCAGGAACTTTTCTTTTTGAGGGGAGGATTAGATATCTTCACTCCAGATATTTATTTGTGACAATGCAAGACAATTTTAAAAAATCTCCTAGCATGCAGTGAATAAATACGCATTTGTGCCAGAACATGCACGATTTCTACCTGAGGATTTTTTTGTTTTTTTGAGACAGGGTTTCACCGTGAAGTTCATGCTGGCCTTGAACTTGCTATGTAGATGAGGCTGCCCTCAAACTCTCAGCAATCCTCCTGCCTCAGTCCCCCACCACACCAGTGCTGGGATTATAGGCATGCACCACCATGCCTGGTCACCTGAAGATTTTTTAAACAAGTATTTTTCAGTACTCTGTTTGTTCTTTAGGCTGCTGTTCATATTTTTTAGTTTTTCTCTAACAGAAGAAATTTCAGTTCTGTTTCTTACTGTGTTTTATACTCCTAACCAGGTTCCCTGTAATATTTTTGGAACTTAATTATTTAAATATCTGAGACTTGGGGCCAGGTGTGGTGGTACGTGCCTATAATCCCAGCACTTGGGAGGCTGAGGCAGGAGGATTGCTGAGAGTTCAAGGCCAGCCTAGGCTACATAGTGAGTTCAAGGTCAACCTGAACTACATAGCAAGACCCTGCCTCAAAGGAAAAAAAAAAAATCTGAGTCTCTTTTTCTTTGGATTCACTGTCTTCTTTACGCTTTGAAAAAAACCTAAATATTGGATTTTATGTCTTCTGTTTTGTGGGGGTATAGTTAGATGCTTGCTTCCTTATAAGGCTTCGCTATTAAGATGAGTAACATTATAGAATGCTTTCCTCAGTTTAGTGATACAGATTGCCTTATACCAGTGTTGTGCTGAATTTCTATGCGTGTGTGTGTGTGGAGTGGAATTATGATCTGTTATTCGATACACTTAGGTGTGCTTTTCCATTCAGAAGAAAATTGCTGTTTCTTTTGTGAAGAGTGGCTTAGGAAAGATTCACAGGTACTGAGTGCAATTGTATGACCGTCAGGGAAGCCTTAACCCAGATCCGAGTCCCTGCAGGCAGTGTGGAGCCTGGAGTGGAGGACTCCAGTGCCACACAGCGCTTCACATGTGTGCTCATGGGCCGAGCTCAGATTTCTCCAGTTTTGAGTTCCCTGTGTGGGAAATGGGAACAAGCATTGTGAAGGTTAAATATGAGAGTTCAACTCAATTTATAACATTTTGGTTTTTTAAAGAAAAAATGAAATCAAAATAAGTATAGAAAAATGTAAATACCTGTTGGGTCTTGATGACTTGTTGATGTGTTTGTTTGTACTATTTTCTGTCTAGAGAATTTGATCTAATTGGTCTGGTCAAGGCCTGGGCATTGATATTTTCAAGACTTGCCACTGGTAACTGTCGTGTAATCAGGACGGAGAAGCATTGTCCAGAGGATGTCTTATTACTAAGCAGGCAGGACATATATAGTTGATGGGGCAAGTCTGCAAACTAAGCCCAGGAATGAGAGTCAAAGAATCATGGAAGTGTCCCTGTCTTTTGTGCATGTAGAGAGTGACTCTGCGTGTGCATCATTGGTGGCGGGCTGTCCTGCCATCATGTACAATTTTTTCCTTGATATTTAAAGCTTTGTTCTTCGCATTCCTATTGGAATAATTCCTTCCCCTGTTGCCAGCCTCCAGTGTGTTTCCTCCGCTGTTGTCCTCCTGGTCTGCAGCATACACCTGGCTGGTCGCGATGGCGCTTTGGAGCTACAGCGGCAAACTCCTCGCTGTTGTTAGAGTTCTGACAACAGATGGGCCAAGCAGAGGTTTGGTGTTGACGGAGCCACAGTAGCTTGAGTAAATTTATCTCTTCAGCTGTCATGGAGTCAGTGGCCATTTACCATGCATACCGAAGAAAGTAATTTAAAGTCTATCAGAGTGCTCCTCTTGAACAACTTAAGCTCCTTCAGTATTTACTTGAGCATCGACTCTTCACTCTCAGCTCGTCTATAGATGATGAAGCCTTTTAGGGCGCTGATTGCTTTCAAGGCAGTGTATGTTTTTGTGAGGGTAATTTTCATAGCAGAGCTGGGGCACTTTTTCCTATTAAGACTGATTAATTCACAACTAGAGAAATGAAAGGCTTGAGTAGAAGCAATTTTTAAAATCTTGACTCCTTCCTTTTTTCAGTTTTATTGGAGTATATATGACCAAATTTGTATATATTTAAGGTGTACAATGTGATGTTTTTGATATATACATTGTGAACTACCACATCCAAGCTAATTAGCATATCCAGCACCCCATAGTTACTATTGTGCGTGTGTCTGCCTGTGTGTAGAAGCAATTTTTTAAATGTGAAGTATAAAATCTCCTTAAAAAATTAGAAACAAGGAACATGGCAAGTCTTTGCATTAGAAAATATGCTCAAATTTCAGTCCTGTATGGTGTGGTATAGGAACATAACTGAGGAGGGGCTGGGGATTTAGCTCAAGTGGTTGAGTGCTTACCTAGCAAGCACAGGGCCCCAAGTTCAATCCCCAACATACCTGCCTCGTGGGAAAAAAAAAAAAAAAAGAAACATAACTGGGGAAGGATAAAATCTTGTTAAAGGCCTGGAAGCCAAAATTTTATTCTTTTACCAATATAAGTAATACTCCTTTTTGAGAAGGACAAATGGTTTATATATTTTTAAAAGGCAAAATATTGCTAGTATTTATGATGAACTATTGCATCCTACTTAGGCTTTTGAACCTCTTGAAATATAGCTTGTTTTCTTTTCATTTAGCAAATGTTTATTGTGTTCCTACTTTATGCCTTGTACCGTGGGGGATAATAAAGAGAAAGTAGAAGGTTTATAAAATGCAATATCTCTCCTATAGGAATTTACAGGCTATTTGAAGATACTGTAGTTAAACAATGATGAAAACTAGTATTTTCTTAGGTACAAAATACAATAAAAAGGGGTAATAAACATCCTAGGAATTTAGAGACTAGTAACTCAGCCCAGAAGAGCAGATGTACGGGAGGTACGTGGACATCCCAGCCCAGTCTTCTGCCTCAGTGTTCCAGTGCTGCCTTTGTGCCATACTCCTGCCAGAGCTCAGGATACCTGGCCCTTCATTTGCTTGACTTCGTCTCCTGTGGTTGCCGTTGGACTTCACATATTTATGCTTTAAGACCCTACAACCCCCGCTTTTTATTTTGCTGTGCCAGATCAAATGCAGGACCTAATACGTGCCAGGCAAGTACCCTAGCACAGAGCTGCACCCTTAGACCAGTCTTCCAGGATCTGGACCTTCATCTTCTCCTTTGGATGTGCCTTGATATGTGTTCTCATTCTGTCCGACCATGGCCTCTGGTTGGTTGCCTGGTCCTTGCGTCCTCCATAGTGGCCCACATGGAACTGCTCTGCCCTGTCTTGTTCCTTAAGGAGTGTCCCACTCTGGACAGCTCGTAGATGCCTAAATTCAAGATGTTCAAAAACTGGTTTTATCATCTCCATTCCATTTTTGTCACTATTCTTTTGTCTTCTGTGTCTTTATAGGTATTATGGTTTATATCTAGATGTTTCCCAGGAGCCTCATGTACTCATAAGAGGGGCTTTTGGAAGGTGATTCGATTATGGGGTTACAGCTGACTTGCTATTAGGAGGTGGGGCCTGGTCAGAAGAGGCAGGTCACGGGTGTGGCCTGGGTGAACCCTTCCAGGCTCATCCCTTCACTCTCACTACTTCCTGTCCACCTTGCCCCTCTGCTGTGCCATCCTGCCTTGGAGCCAGCCAGCAGTGGACTAAAATGTGAACCAAAATGAACCTCTCTTTCCTTAAATTGTGAGTGTTGGGTATTTTGTCTCAGTGATGAGGAAGTGACCATGGATTTGTGTCTGTGAGTCATCATCTACCCAGTTTCTTACCAAAAAACATAGAATAATAGTTGTTTCTCCCTCATCTGGTCATTCAGCTCTTTCTCAGAACTCTCTAGCTTCGACCTCTACCTGTCTCCTCCTGTGCCTGCTGCTTTTCCTGCAGGCATCACAGCTTGCCCCTAGGAGACCTGACTAGAGATTGGCCTATATTTTCTTAGCACTAGTTTAAGGTGTTTCTTACATGCCAACTCAGATATTATTCCTGTCTGAAAGGTTACATTTGTAATTATAGTTTTCATATTTTGGGATATGGAACTCAAATGTAAGTGAATTTCACCTGTCCATTCACTGCCTTCTGTGCTGAAGCAGTCCTATCAGGTCGATTCTTGTGCATTGAGTTGCAGATGTCTCAGAATTGATCATTCATCCACAATAGAGTCTCTACAGTCTGGGAAGGTCTTCATTAGGAGAGTCAGGCAGAGACTATGTATAAAAAAAGGAATGCATGGAAACAATGAACCACAGACACTTTGGGTCTATAAAAAGGGCTCTGAGACTATAGAACCTATGTGGGTACACTGTTCCTCTTCTTTTTTAGGGTAATCATATAGCTTATCTAACTAACATGCTTTTGCAAGTGATAGTTTTGCCAAGATAGCAGCAGTAAACCGAGGCTGTCTGGGGACAGCTGGGTGCCTGGTCACTCTGCACTTACCACACTGCCCCTGGGTCATTCTGGGTTCTACCACTCTGCCCTATTGTCATCACACATTTTACGAGATTGTATTTAATAGTTATCATGTGCCGTATTAATTGTAGGACAGCAAAGTGAGTCTGGTTTGAGTCTCTGTTTAGGGTGTTTTATTATCTTTTTTTTTTTCCTCTTTGACCTGCAACACAGAGTGTGTGACAAATGTGTTTGGACAATAACATGGTCTGTAGTTAAGAAGTGCTGAATGTACAAGTGAGCTAATGATATAGGAGAAAAATAAAACTCCCAACCAGCCAGATGTCCGATACACCAAGTTCGCGTTCCCCCAAATCGTAAAATGAATTCTAAGGAACAACAGAGGTTAAGAGTAGGAAAGTTTATTGAGCGAGAGAGAGCTCCTGAGAGACAAGAGGGGACCCAAATGGGTTGCCGACCAACTCCACTTTTCAGAGGAGGTTTTATACAGTAAAATGAGGTGGGTATAACGTGGGTCAAAACTGTGATCAACCAATAAGATTACAAGTATAGCTGCCCAGGTAATATTGATCCAATGGGGAAGCAGGTCATGTAGCAAATGGACATGGAAAGAACAAAGACATTCCAGGATAGGGTGGATCTGGAGGTCCCACCTGGGTGACTGATGTCTGTCTAGACTTTCTGGGATTGATGAATATAATCTTTAGTTCACTGCTTATCCCATGGCAGGTGTAGCTCTGGTCATTCCATCCTTATCTTGAGGTCTGACCTTCAATGGATGTGCCTCCAGCCACAGTTGTAGGGTCCTCTCATCTTCTGTAGTGACTCCCTTGAGGGCCCACCCTGTCTGACTGCCCGTGATATTTCTACATAATTTAGCCGTCTATAATACTAACACATACATTTTGGTCTGAGTAATTAAAAAGGAAGATTTTATTCTAGTGATCTCAAGATACAAACAGTGAAGCTAAAGCATTTTATATGATACGATTTGTGAGACAGTAAAACTCCAAGAGTATTTCTTGAAGAATCTAACATTTTTGAAACAGGCACACCGAGCATTTTTCTGCTTTTTTTCCTTGTTGTTGTTTCACTAGTTTTCACTGTTCAAGCTGCTGCCTTTAGGTTAAAGGTCAGAAGCTGCAGCAGACTGTCCCTCAGTCAGGTCCGCGTAGGCCTCCTCAGTGAGGCTTGCTCAGTGTTGACTTGGCCTTGGTGGGAGGAGGAGGCTGTGCGTTCATTTAGCCAACTCCAGCTGCGCCTCCGGGCCTGGACACTGGGCTGGGCCCCAAGGACGCCTTGGTGGGAGTTAGTGGGCTCTTTCTTCAAGGGGCTCCAGACGTGAGGGGGAGGCCCGCGCGTAACATGCTCAGAGGTTATAGGAGCTGTGAGGAGCCCAGAAAGGAAAAGAGCTGGGTGACTCAGAGGAGAGCTTTGCTAACAGGAAGGCTAAGTAAGTGGGTCTGAGTTTTCTTCTGCCCTGTTTTTGTTTTTGTTTTTGTTTTAACTCAAGTCTAAGTAAGAAAATGGAAAGAAATGAATAATAATGGCTAATTTAAACACTTTCTTTGTATGGGCTACTGTGCCAGCGCTTTACAGTCAGTCTCATTTGCTTCTCAGAGCTTTTTAAGGTTCACTTGCTGTTAGTGTCATTCTTCACAGAAGAAAGCGAGGCCCCAGGGGTTACGTAACTTATCTGCATCACATAGAAATGGGAGGGGCGGGATGCGAGCCCTGGGGTGGGGCTCATTGTGCATACTGTGTTTGCTGGATTTGGATCCAGGCCATCAGTGCTCCAGGAAATGATTTAAGTGGTTCCTAGACATTGAATAACACCGATTCACAAGGGAGAAACTTATTCTCTTTGCATTTATCTTTTAATTTTATGTCATTTCCCTCACTCCCCTAAAACGTTCTTCAACCTGAGTTTGCTAATCTGTCTAAGGAGGAGAGAGCCACTTCAGGCTCAGCACCATCAACAAGAAACATAATTTTAGAATGAGGCTTTTAAAAAAAAAGCCTTCTATTTAAAGCAAGTAATATTGGCTTTCCATAGCTGGTTCTGACATAATGTTTTCTTTACATCATATGGAAGTTAGAAGTCCAAAAAATCTTAAGATTTAAGTCTATATAAGACGCAGATGCAGCCAAGTTATGAAGTTAGTGTGAGAAGTTGTAATTTGGGGGAGATAATCCCTTAAAAGAGAAATGAAGAGTAAAGCTAAAAGATAGGCAGCCCTCAGGGTAAGGCTTTCGCATTCTTTCACCCAGGAGCCAGAGAGCTGGTAATTCTGGCGCTGCTTTTTCCTTTTCTTGTGTTGGGGTATTTCGTGGCAGAATATTAAGTCTGTCAGATTTAATGCTGCCCATTCCAGACGTTTATAACTTTATGGCCATCTGTAAGCATTGGCAATGGAAATGGGAAGTGGTTCACATTGTTTTCTCTAAACCTGAAAGGAACAATTTGGATGCAGAGGGCCTTCATCTGGTATTTTAGTTCTCAGAAACAACTAAAGTCACGAGTTCATAAGTAAATTTTGACTATATTTCAAGTTATCCAATTTTTGTTTGTTTTCCTGGCAGTACCACAGAATTGAAATACCCATATAAAAGTTTTCAGCTGAGCAGTAATAGCACACTAAATGGTAATTTTTTTTTTTTTAATAAAAAAGGAACAGCACAATTAGATTTTGGTACAATTGAGACTTCAGTGTCTCTTGGTAAATCCGTCAGGACAGATTCACAAGTAGTTTGCAAGTGCTCGCGAACAAATCAGGTTAGTAATACGTTGATACCAGCACAAATAGATTGTCCTCATCACCACATAGACAAAACAGCCCGGAGATGGGTCTGGTGCTGAAAGCACAAGTGGCATGATATAATGAAGTTGTATTCCATTAGGCTGTTGTGTGTGGGGAGCAAAATGTCATCACCTGAATGTGACTGCATTTCTGTGATACAACCTCATCTGTTCCGTCAACTAGTTTTGCTCTGATCAATAAGCAGTTTTCTGTGGCCTTTCACTGCTGTCAGATGTCATTGAGTGATGTAAATGCACGTCAGAAACTAGAAACTTGACAGCTCACCCAGGGTGGGCACGGGGAGAGGGGAGGGAAATCGCTGCAATGGACAGGGCTGACAGCTGACATCTCCTTGGGGTAACTGATTGGATACTGTAGCAGTCGGCGCTTTTCCCATATAAACACGAAGGAAAATGATCCTGTTATGGGTAAAAGACAGAACAGATGGTTTAAAATAATTTAGGGGAAAAATTATGTAGCACAGTGGTGGTGTGGGTTATTGGTATAAAATAGGACAAAAGTAGTTAATGTTAGTTTTTGACAAAGAATAATTAAGGCATCACCCACTCCTAAAGCTATAATTAGGAAAGTTTGTTAGTCCAGAAAGAGATATAGCCAAAAAGACATTTATTACAACAGTATTCATGCAAAAGAGTGTTATGTAGGAAGAAAAGGAAAGTCTCTCTACTGATGTGGGAAGAGTTCAGTGGGAAAGAGACCACATCTTTTTTGCTCTTCATTGTATGGCAGCTCAGAGTCCATCCCAGAGATTGTACTTAATAATGCTTGCTGAAGGAATGACTAGCACTTTGGGCAGGTCGGGCAGCAATGACAAGATTACACGTCACTGGTTGTCTTCCACAGACTACCAAACAGGGTCATTTTTTCTACAGCATGCTTTTCACTAATGAGGGATGCAGCATGGAGGCCAGAGTGGGCTGAGAGCTTGTTGGCATGTTCAGTGCAGAAAGTTTCCAGTTTATTCTATAAATAGCGAACTGTCACTTCGTTATTAGTAGTAAGAGCTGTAATGGAAGAAGATTGGGTAGTTAAAAATTCACCAGAGATCAAATTTTTTTTGAGAATGGGAAATTTACTTAAAACAATCTAATAGGGATGGGGCATGATGGCACACGCCTGTAATCCAGTGCTTGGGAGGCTGAGGCAGGAAGATCGCCAGGAGTTTGAGGCCAGCCTTGGCTACATAGAGAGTTTAAGACTAGCCTGAACTGCATAGTGAGACACTGTTTTAAAAACAAAAAAACAAAAAAATCCAGAGCAGTAACCTATAAGAGAGTTTACTTTAGACCACTAATCCTCCCGTGTGACCTCCAGGGGTTAAGGTACTCTGTGCATCCTGTCCCAGGATCTGGAGACCTCCCTTCTCCCAAGGCAATCACCCAGGCTATATAGTCCAGGCTGCTTCTCTGCTCACAACCCCACATGTTTACTGTCTTTTTAAAAATTTTTTTTTTATTTTTATGGTCTTTCCCTGTTCACTTCAGAACTGAGATTATAAGAATATGGGGAGCTGGGTGTGGTGGCACAGGCCTGATAATGCCAGCAGTCTGGGTAGCTGAAGTAGCAGGATTGTAAATTCAAGCCCAGCTGGAGAAAATTAGCACCTTAGTAAGATCCTGTCTCAAAAGAAAAAGAAAAAAATTGCTGGCTGTGGTGGCACACACCTGTAATCCCAGCACTCAGGAGGCTGAGGCAGGAGGATCACTCTGAATGTGTTCGAGGCCAGGGTGTTAGGGGATGACAGGTATACGCCACTACACCAGCCAATGAGAAGGTTTAAAAGGTCCTAGTAACCTCATTCTTAAAATGCCAGCCATCCGCTTTCTTCTCATTGTTATATGAGTTCACTTTTTTTTTGTTGATATGCAATTATAAAATGCTGAAGTGAGATATTGAAAACACAAACAATTGAAATGGAAGAAAACTCTGGAGAAGACTGCGTTCCCCTTTCAGCCGTTCAGCCACCACTATACATTTAGCTTTCAAGCTCCAGACAGAGAAGCTGCCTACCTCCTCCCTTTCTGCCCTCTTCCGTGTCTGTGAACTCCAACACAGTCCTTGTGACTCTCCCTGTTTCCTTTTCAGATCTGCCCACTTTCACCTGCCCGTGTCCATCACCTCTGTCCCGCCCTCTGCCAGTCCTCTCTCCCCAAACCGCAGTAGTAACCTCTGATGCGGCTCTCCCCCTCCAGTCCGAGCTCTCCAGGGCCATCGTTTTGTAATCAGAAGGGTTGTTCCACTGTACCTCTGATTTGATCAGTTCCCACTCATGGTCACTCAGTGGTTTCTCTTTACTCATGAGGTGGAGTGCAGTCCTCGCGTGGCTTGTGAGGCCCAGCCTAGTCTGCCCTGCAAGTTCCTCAGGTGACTCCGAGTCTTTGGTAAACTTACCCTCCGCCTTTGCCTTGTCCCCTCCTCCACCCTCACCTCTTCTGTAGGCTTCAGCTTCAACATCACCTGCAGAGACTCAGCACTGCCGAGGCTTTGCCTTTTTGGGCTTTCACTCGTCTGTCTTTCCCATCACGGCATCATTCAGACTATCCGCCCTTAGTTCATTGTATTCCCCGTATCTACACATGTTGACACAGAGAAACGATCAAGGGATTTTTACTGAACAAACAAATGAAAAAAGCAACCAGAGCCAGAACTGAGAGTATGTGATTTACCCAATATGGCATTGCCACTTAATATCAGAATTAGGACAGAACCCACAGCACTTTCTACTGTGTCTGGCTTTTGTCTCTTTATTAGTACTCTCGGTCTGCACACATGTGCCTGGTACCTCCTGACTGCAAGAGGGAAGTGAGCCCCTGACTCCAGGGAGGCCTGGATCACCCCTTACTGTTCTTGATTACCTCTAGCTCATATCCTGTGCCTGCTTAAGGTTCACCCTTGGAGGTCTGCTCTGTTCTCGTGGCACCCTAAATCAGAAATTAAATGTTTCTCAGTTTCCTTTTTGTCTTTTTGACACAAGGTCTTCTATGAGCTCAGGGTGGCCTTGAACTTGTGATCCTCCTGCATCAACCTCTCAAATACAACTTGGTTTTTTACAGAGACTATTTCAGATTTTGTATTTAGAATATTCCATGGTTTTGTATTTCAGAAGTCTTTATCCTGTGTCTTGTTCTTCCTGCTTCTTTGTCTAAAGCTTTTCTTTCTTTTTCTTTTTTTTTTGTTTTTTGTTTTTTTTTGTTTTTTCGTGCTGGGGATTGAACTTGGGGCCTTGTGCTTGCAAGGCAAGCACTCTAACCACTAAGCTAAATCCCCAGCCCTTAAAGCTTTTTTTTGAATAGTCAGTCTGGTGCCTTTATCTTTAATGTTCTGCATCTTAGATTCTATGTTGTTACTTCTGTGTTTTACTGACACCTCTGCCCTCACTCACTTTAAAGAAAGATGCTGTTTATTTGACAGTGTCATGTAGTCTGCTTCCCCACAGTACAGCCTCTGACCAGGCCTTGGACTGAGTAGTAATCCTTCGCCACAGAAGCTGCCTGGAAACTGTCAGGTCGGCCTTAGCTGGAGGTGGTTGGGGATGTGGACTCATTAGGCTTGCATGGAATAGTGTCATGGTTTTTTCATCTCTAGACCGTACGGAGAATTTACTGGCTAGCCTCCATTCTGTTACTAGGATCTCTAATATTTCATCCCAGTTCCTCTATTTATTTGCACTGAAAGTGTAAACATCTCTCTGTTCTGTAAACTGCATAAGAGCAGAGCCCTGGCCCTGCTGTATCTTCTCCTTGGAAAACACTGTCTAACTGGCTCTTCTTAAAGTGGCGTCCAGAACTCAGCACAGGAAACCTGTAGGGAGCGATTCAATGTGGTCCTGGTAAACAAACTTTTAACATCTTTGTAGGATTAAAGAGATAAGCTTGTTCGTTTGCTTGATTCTGTTCTCCTTGATTTCCTTGGCCTCAAATTTGGCTTCTTGACATTTAAGAAGGAGGATTTGAAGAAAACCACTGGTGTCGTCTTAAGTCTGCACGTGTATCTTCAGACCCTGGTGGTGGTGATATGCTCATCGTTAACATTTAGACTTTGGTGTAAGGACACTGCCAAAAGCCTGTTAGTGCAGCGTCTAGAAGCTCTGTCCTTCACGTAGTAGCTAAATGTAAGACAGAAGAGGCTGCTGTGCTTCATGGTGCTCAAGGAGAGTGCTAGGTACTATTTTGAATGGTGCTGACAAACCAAGAGACATTGTTGAGGGTAGTGAAGATTTTTCTGGTAAGAGAAAAGGTCATTGCAGAAAGGCTCCTTTGTCTTTATTCGATAATTACATTTTAGGCTATTATCAAGAAATCAGCTAATAACAAATACTATCAGGGATATGAGGAGAAAGGAATCCTTCTCCGCTGTTGGTGTAGACTGGTGCAACCACTGTAGCAATCAGTGGGGAGACTCCTCAAAAAACTAAGACTAGAGGTTCTATTTGACCCAACTATTCCCCTTCTTGATATCTTCCTGAAAGAATTAAAAGCATCATACCACAGTGATATATGCACACTCATGTTTATAGCAGCACAGTTTGTAGTAGCTAAATCTTGGAAACAGCCCAAATGCCCAACAACTGATAAATGGAGAAAGAAGATTTTTTTTGTAATATACAATAGAGTACTACTCCACCATAAAGAAAGATAAGCTTGAAACATTTCTAGGTAAGTGGATGCATCTTGAGACCATTCTCTTAAGTGAAATAAATTAGACACACATGTTTAAATACTGCATTGTTTCTCTGGTGTGAGAAAGAGAAAGTATAAATAAGGACCAAAATGGGTAATATATATTGGGGAAAGTGAAGAGATCGTTCAAATGGGAACGGGAACAAGGGAGGAGGTCGGGGGGGGGGTGGGAAGAAGAGAAGGACAAGGGAAAAAAAGAATGGAAGGAGAAAATAGAAACAAAACTTTTGTAAATGAGGGGAGGAGGAGTTGAAGAGAAGGGAAAAGATTGGGAAAAAAAGTAGAAGTAAGATATATCATGTACAGGTACAAATTCCCTATGATGAATGTTATTATATATATCTAAAATGTCTAAAGTAAGAAAATTTGAAAAAAACCAATGATTACATTTTAAAGACAGGCAACCACGATACATCCTGGAGGACAGATCACTGGTCTGCTGTGAGACTTTCAAAAAGTCATTTACTTTTCAGATCCTCGTTTGATCTTCTCATCCATGAAATGATGACAATAGATTGTCAAGAGCTGTTAAATAGCACGATATTCAGATGGGGTGATTAAATGATTGTCACATGACTATTAGATATTTTAGAGACATCTTAGATGGGGACTGTATTAATCAGCTCAGGCTGCTCTAACAAGATACCATGACTGAGGTAGCTTAAACAACAGCAATTTATTTTCTCAGAGTTCTGGAGGGTAGAAGTCCAAGATCCAGTTGCCTGCAAGGTTGGTTTCTGGTGAGACTGCTTTTCCAGGCTTGAGGATGCCTGCCTTCTGAGTCTTCACATGGCTCAGAGAAAGCTAGATCTTTGGTCTCTCTTCCTCTTCTTTCCAGGACACATGTCCTGTTGAAAGGGAGCCCCACCCTTATTACCTATTTAACCTTAATTACTCCTCACAGGCTCTTTTTTTGTGGGGGGTGGGGAGGTGGGGGTGAGTGTGTGTGGGGCGGCTGCTGGGGATTGAACTCAGGGCCTTCCTTGCACTTGCTAGGCAAGCACTCTACCACTTGAACTAAAGCCCCAACCCCTCACAGGCTCTTTCTGTACATACAGTCCCATGGAGAGTTAGGGCTTCAGCACATGAACTTGGAGGGGAGGTGGTCACAATACAGCTCATCACAGCGGCAGTGGCTCCATTTGAAGTTTGTCAATTGCCCAAGACTAACGTTAGGTGAACATAGAATGAACACTGTCCTATTTGCCCAGAGCTAGAAAGCCAAATTCTGGCTGGGAGTGGTAGCACATGCCTGCTAGCACATGCCCACTTGGGAGGCTGAGGCCAGGGGATCCTCATGAGCACATGCCCACTTGGGAGGCTGAGGCAGGAGGATCCTCATGAATTCAAGGCCACCCTGGACTACATAGCAGGATCCTGTCTCAAAAACCCAAGAGAAAAAAAAAGGAAAGCCAGATTTTATCATTTATTTGAATAATTGCCAAAAAAGTTACATTCTCCATTTACATATAAAGGTATTCCTTAGGACTTTTTGGAAAGGTAATTTGGTTTATGTCACTGGGATAGCACTTTCCTATATTGGCTTATAGTTCCTTGTCTTATCTTTACTAAGTTATGTAAAGCCTCTTGAAACTGGATTATGTCTAGTAGAAAGCCTAGTATACACCAGGAATTGAATAAATACTTCTTAGATTTTTAGTGCTCAAAGAGTATATGCTGAACATCTACTATTATATTCTCACAAGTTTACCGATGGAAGGAAAAAGGGAGCCTGCAGAGTTAAGTGTTTACCAAAGTCGCAGGGTCCTGAGAAAGAGCAGTGCAGCTTTTCTGAAATGAAGTCTCCTGTTCTGACAGCGGGCTGCACTGACTTTGAATAAAGTTTAAGTGAGGTTAAAACTTGTGATTTAAGAGGGGATGCTTTATATACTCTTTTAAATATGTCTCCCCATGTACAAATTCAAGGATGTATATGTCTAATCTATAGAAAAATTTATCTTATACTCTTAGTGCAATTACAACTTTTTGCTGCTTATTAAGACTTCAGAGATACAAACCAGTAGCTCAGTAATTGCTTTCTTGGATCTGCCTTTAATAATTACATTTAGTAAAGCTGTATCGAAAATTAGAAAGGCAGAGACTAATGGAAAACTAGATTTTTCACTGAATTAGAAAGCAAGACAATCCATATATTGACAACACTTCAAGTTGAAACAGATCAGGAAAACTGTTTCGGACTGTTTGTGCAGAGAGGCGAACCTGGGCCTCATGGGCAGTGGCATCCACATTTTATGGAGGCAGAGAAACTCTAAGAGATTTCATGTAAATCGGCATGTTGGGAGGAGAGAGTCCAGGTCTGATTTAGATACAAGTCATTTGAATCTTTTAAAGCTTGGAATTTCTCCTTGGTACTAACAAAGAAGTAGAAAATGAAGAATTGTGTTAATGAAGTGGGAATATCTTTGAATAAGAAAAAGCACAGAACTCTCTTGGGGGGTCATATCTGGCAAGCAGAAAGAAACCTGAGCAGGAAAACGGTGAGAGGGCTTCATCGGCTTGCTTCTGCAGTATTTGGTGTAGTGTTTTTTTCATAGCCAGAAAAATTAATTCTTACAATTGTATTTCAGAAAGCATACTAAAGAGATTCTGAGAGTAGTTTGACTCAGGGTTGTTTAAGTATTAAGTCTGAGCAGCAGGTCAGTAAGTCTGAGCAGTCGTTAAACAGGTAGGTTATTAAACGAGGACTATCCAGATGGGCATGTGCCACCATGACTGGTTGGATTACTTCATTTTTTGGGGGGGGGTGCTGGGAATTGAACTCAGGGCCTTGTGCTTGCTGGGCAAGCGCTGTACCACTGGGCTAAATCCCCAACCCCCATTTAAGTATTAAGAAAGTAATTGGTGTAATAATTTTATTTGAAAAAAAAAGAACCCTCTAAACACAGATAGATACACGTTCACCTGTCTGTGAGAATGTATTTCTGCACACTAGCCAAGAGAGAGGTCAGGAGGCCCTCTGATGCCCCAGTGTCTTTCCACATGAGACCCTGGCTATACAGTTCAAACTCATCAGAGCCCACAGAGCTGTTCCTATAAGTAAGATAGAAAAATGCCACTAGAAGATCTGATTTTATATGTCACATTGTTGTGGCTGATTCCTAGCTAAATCTTTGTAATAGTGGCCTGTTGGCTTCCACCCTCCCTGAGAACAAGTTCAAGTGTTACAAGCCCTTTGGCAGTGGGATATGTCTCTTTCAGTCTTGAGGAAATGCCTAGAAACCGGAGAAGTCAGGTAGAGAGCCTTATGTGGACTTTGTTGAATATCTTTTTAGGCCAAGGAAGAAAAGAAGTAAGAATTTTGGAAAAGAAAAGGCAGCCAGTGGGATGTGAAGGGAGCAGAGAGCAGACAGCATGGGCTCATGCTTTTTTTGAGAACCGCTGCCTGGCCAAGATAAGGCTGGGCTTACCTTTGATGGAGTGCTCTGATTTCACAGCCAGAAATCACACTCAAGGTGAAGAGGCAGAGCGGGTGGGTAGCAGAAGGTACGGTTGTCTTGCTTTAAGAACCAGATTCACTCTTTGGTAAGAGAAATACAGACTAAGACTGCTAACCACACAAAATCTAATCCTGAAGATAGTGATTTGAACAGTGATACAAGCATGTGTGGTTAGTTACAAATGCATTGGAAGACTTGGAAAGAAATACTCAAGACAAAGCAACGTACAGTGGTTATATGTAAGGAAAATTGTAAGATGGGAAAAGACGTCTAGTCACCCCTCATGTGATGGGTAATGGCAGAGAGCCCAGGAGTGACTTTTCTGTCTTCATGGCAAATAAGTCAAATACATGGAATTTAGGATTTTTAATTCTGTTTTTCCTTATTATAGAATGTTTTCACTCAAAACTTTAAAAATGATATGAGCTATACATGTGTAATATAGAAAAATTGGAAGCAAAAAACTGAAAAGTTTTGCAAAGAAGGAAAAAATGTATAATCCCTCTAATACAGATATTTTGGCATTATTTTCCTCCCAGCTTTATTCTGGCAAAGAATGGGGCGTGTGTTTGCATGTGCATATACCATTATGCATATATAAATGAAACAAAACTGTACTTTCCAGTAGCCTGTTCCTTGTTTTTCATGTTAGCAAGATTAACAGTATCATTTCATGTTAATAAATCCTTTCAGAAATGATATGAATGGCTCATCATTTATTAATCCTTTATTAAAATATTAGGTTGTTTATAATATTTTTATAATTTTAAGTGTACTTTTTATAATTTTTAGTACTATAAATATACTTCTTCACTTTTAAAAGTCATATTTTAGTTTTGTTTTGGTGCCATGGTGTTAAAACATGTCAGTACAATTTATGTCTATAGATTAGTTGAGAAATAATCACCCTTGCATGTTTTTTGTTCTATTTCTATTTTCCATATATGCCTTTCGAAATTGACTTATTCTTGGGTGTAAACAAAATATATGATGAATATTTGAATTAAAAAAATTATTACAGAGAGGGGCTGAAGGGAGGGGAGGGGAATGGGAAAAAAAAGCAGCAGCAAGATACATCATGTACAGGTACAAATTCTCTGTGATGAATGTTATCATTATGTATATCTAAAATGTACCACTAGGGGGCTGGGGATTTAGCTCAATGGTTGCAGTGCTTGCCTTGCAAGTACAAGGCTCTGAGTTCGATCCCCAGCACCAAAAAAATAAAAAACAAAAATAAAATGTACCACTAAAATAAAAATCTTAAAAACCTTATTATAGTAAAAATCACATTGCCATTAGATCCCCTCAAAACATTCCCCCTCAACATATTTATTCCTCCAACATATTTATTCCGTCCTGCTTGCCTCTTTCTGAAGCAGTCCTAGAAATCCTCCTTTGTCAGTCCGTGTCTTTAGTTTTACTGTCGTGACTGCCTCAGTGTCTTGAGTCAATTCAAAATATTAATGGCAGTTTCTGTCAAATAAAAACAGCACAGTATGTCTTTATCCACCATACTCACTGGATCTAGCACTGCAGCTTCTGGCTGTTCCCCAAAGTCAAAATGACCATGAAAGATAAACATTTTGAATCGAGTCAGGACATGGAGGCAGCCAGGGTAGCACAACTAAAGACACGAGAAAGGACTTCCAGAACTGCTGCAGAGAGTGACCCCAGGATGGGTAAGTATGGTTTTTTTGGGGGGGGTATTTTGAGAGGGATCAGTAGCAGTGTGTCATTTACTGTAATAAATTTTTAAAAAAAATTTTAAACATTCACCATATTTCTTAATCATACTTTGTGTATCTCATAAAAAGCTACAGGCTCAAACTGATACAGCTTTTCTCTCCTGCTGTCAACTGTATTTAAGTACATGCACTCTATCCCTGAGGGCCAAGCAGCTCACCTCTCTGGAAATATTTTTATGTGTTCAGATTGGACTGGTACTCTGAATTTTAGTCTGAAAAAGGATGGACGTGGCAAAGCCTTGGTGAGGAGTAGAATGCTTGGATATCTCACAGGTGAAGGAACTAATCATGGTTGGAGGTATTAATCTTGCAAACAATTTTTGCGTAGGAAGGAACTCCATATTAAAGTTCCCTTTAATTCTGTGTGCACTGGCCCATGCGGAGGTGTTTGGCAGGTGATTCAGTGCTGTACTCTCTGTGCAGATTGTGTCCACATGGTGGACAGAAACAAAAAATAATCACACCCAGGTGATATAAATGAATGTCTAATACTTAAAGCTGTAGGTTTTAGGCTTGAAGAAAAGGTCTGTCCTTCCTGTACTTGGAACAGGGGAAGAGTTCTCAGATGTTAGCTCCCTTGGATTTAGCTCTGACTCCTGGGAATGGTATGAATTAGGGCTTTGCATTTTCACCATCTCTGTAGAGACCGCACATGTCATGTTATTAAGGGAAGGCGACCCATGCAAACCACAGAAAACCTTGCAAAATGATTATATTTTTGCAAGTCAACACCTTTTCTTGAATCCATTGTTCTTTCTTTAAAGCAGTTAGACAAATTAAGTGATTATGATATATCATGTAAGTCAGGGAATCTCTTTGTGTGGGGTAAAAAAAAAAATCAATATGGGAAGCTCTTGGAATGGCCTTTCTCTCCCTGTAGCAGCCCTTTATATATGGGTTTAGAAATGCTGATTCTACATGCAGAATGACAGTGATTCATGCTGGGACCTGGCCTCGTTAGGCTCCTAACATCTCTCGGAGAGTCTTTGACACTGATATTGGTTATATAGATCTAGAAGAGGTAGTAATTGGTCTCATACAAAAATTCACTTGTAAATTTTTCATTAAATAAATTTACTATTTAAAGCTTTGCAGCAGTGCAGCTTCTTTAAAAAGTGAGTTAACTTAAATTTAAAACAAACAATAAAGGCCGTTCCTAAGTTAGGTTCTGTGATACAGCTTCACATTCTGCAGTCGCATCTTCACGATGATGCCCTCGTGGGCCGTCCTGCTGGACATCGCTACCTTTCCTCTAGCCCTCCTCTCCCCCGTAACAGTTAGTATACTTCCAAACAAATACTTGTTTGTTTTCTGTCTCCACTGCTGTAAATTCCATGAGGACAGAGCTCTTTGCCACTTTACTTCAGTGATAAACCAGACACATCGTACAAGGACTAGCAAATGCTCAAAAATATTTGAATAAGGATATGATGATCATTTTTGTAGTGCAACAGTGTTTAAACCAAGCATATCCTCAGAATGTAAAAGACTTGGTAAATATTTGTTCTTAAGAATTAAGATTTCTGCGTTTTGAAGGAAGGCTGAGAATGTCTGAAGAGCTTACTTCTTTCAGAAGGCATTTTAAAACTGTGAATGCTTGCTTTCCAGCACCTGTCTATAGAACAGAACTTCTTTCCTCTCCACAAGACGCGGCACCCTCTGCATGAGCAGGGGCCTCTCCTGCAGGTGTCCCAGTGGCTCACGTTCTTCCAAGGGCACAGCCGCCCTCTGTCCGTCTTTCAGAGCTGAGCAGCCGAGCTCGGAGCTGGCAGTCCTACTGCAGATGCCTGTTTGCAAGCAGCCTTGCTCTGAGGATGCAGTGAAGACAGTGTATTAGCGACGCTCATTCCTGTTGTTGAGACGTAATGCCTGACATCCACAACTTAGAGGAAAGGTTTATTTTGGCTCACAGTTTTCAGAGGATTCAATCCATGGCTCCAAGGCAAAAATGGCATAACAGAGGAAAGGTGTTCCACCCATGGCAGCCAGGAAGCAGAGAGAGAAGAGAGGTCAAAAATACACCCTTCTGAACTGAGCCTAATAGCACATGCCTGTAATCCTTGCACTGTGGGAGACTGAGGCAGGAGGATCACAAGTTTGAAGGCAGCCTGAGTAACTTAGTGTAACCCTGTCTCACAAGACAGGAAAGGGCTGGGGATGTAGCTCAGTGCAAAGGCCCTGGGCTCAATCTACAGTACAGAGAAAAACACAACAAATAGACAACAGCAACAAAACCCCTGCCAGTTCAAGTCCCCAGTGATCCACCTCCACCTACTCCCCACCTCCTAATGGCTCATTCAGCCATGAACTCATCTGACTGGTGAGTATAGCGCCCCTGTGATTCATTCGTCTTTCAGAAGCTCCACCGACGAACACAGAAGTATTTCGGGGGACATTTTAGATCCAAGCAGTAACAGATGCTAAATTCAGCCCTGAGGGAACACAGGGCAGTCTTGGATCTCATCTCCCTGTTGTCCATTGAAAGGCACCCACCTCATGGTGAATGAGACAAGTCATTTTTTTCTTTAACTAAAAGAGCTTGGTAAATGAAAATGCTTACGCTTTCTATCTCTTTTTCTTAAAAATTACACATTTGGGCTTGGGGATTTAGCTCAAGCGCTCAAGGCCCTGAGTTTGATCCCCAGCACTCCCCTACAATGATCTATTCATCCACACATATACATGTATGTTTTATATATCTCTGTGTGTGTATTGTGAAGAAAGAGGGAGAAAAAAACACCTTAAAGTTTCTGATCTTTGGAATTACAACGGTTTTTTTTTTTTATTTTTTATTTTTTCGATGCAGGGGATCAAACTCAGGGCCTTGCACTTGTTAGGCAAGACATTGGTTTTAATGAGAATATTATTTTTCAGAAAAAGGCATAGCATATCATAGTACCTCATGGTGTGTGAGAGAAATAAAGACTATTAGATTACATTTAGATTTATGAGAATGTGAGAATATTCAGGAAGATAGTAGAATGTGTTGGAGGTGGGTACTAAATGCTTTCATGTTTTGTCTTATTTACTTCATCACCAGCTTTTAGGAACTAGGTGTTTTAGCAGGGCATGGTGGCACACACCTGTAATCTCACTTCTCCTCCTGAGGCAGGAGGATGGCTGCAAGTTCAAGGCCAGCCTGGGCTGCATAGTGAGACCCTACCTCAGATGAACAAGCAAAAGAAAAAAAAAAAGAAAGAAAGAAACTAGGTGTTTTAATCCCCAGCAGCTGAGAAGGTGTTGTCCAGCTGTCGGATGTGTCTGACTAAAGACTGATGAATTCTGTACCACATCATGTAGCTTTCTCCAAAATGTATTAAGATTAATAGTTTCTTTTTAATAAAAGGTATTTATATAAAGAAAAACTATTTTCAGAGCTTTTAGGCCCTCATGAGCTGTTTTGTTGTTTTTGTTTTTTTATCATCTGCAGCCAGCTTTCTATTAGAAACCATCTTATACTGTGCAGTCTACTTCTATTATGTCTATCTTTCTGGTTTTTTTTCCTAACAAAAACAGTTCATTTTATCCTTTTTACTGTGAAAGTGCTGAGCTGGACTGAGATGTCCTCTTGTAGGGACGGGGTTGGGGGTGTTGGTAGGGAAAAGATAGGACGAAGGCTTCATTGAAGCTTTGCTAGAAGTTAATGGAGAGACTTGCTAAGGGCAGTGGCTTCTGCCTCAAACAGTCAGAAAGACAAAGACAAAGACACTAAGCTCAGGGAGGGCCCAACTAGTGTGATCACCATAAACCTCTTTACTTAATATTTAAACCTAAACTACTGGTCCGTAAGCCCCTGACCCATAATCCTAGCCTCCACCAAGCAACAGGAAAGGTCATATGACTGGAAGAAATCCCAAGGGAGGGGTTGGGGATTTAGCTCAGTGGTAGAGCACTGCCTAGCAAGCACATGGCCCTGAGTTCCATCCCTAGCAATGCCCCCGCACCACAAAAAAAAAAAAAAAAAAAATCCCAGGGGAGGACCAAAGACAGCCATGGAGCCAGTCAGATTCTATGAGCCTACAGAGGACAAGGATCTCAATAAAAAGGAGCCGCAGACAATCCACAAGTATTTCACTTTTGAATGCTCTCTGCTCTCCAGAGTAGCTGTCTGTCATCTTTCTCTCTCTTGCCCCCTTTCTCCACCTTCAAATAAATTGTCTTTTCTTAGTTTAAACTTGTCCACTTTCAGGGGCTGGGGATTTACCTCAGTGGTTAGAGTGCTTGCCTTGCAAGAACAAGCCCCTGAGTTCGATTCCCAGCACCATAAACAAACAAGCAAACTTGTCCACTTTCATTCTTTACTAAGCTGAGTTTACAATTCCAGAGAGCTGTGTGTTCTAGCAGAGTGGTGGTGTGGCTGACGGCATGGCATGGTGTTCACCCCTCCCCAGATGTTACACTCTTATTGGTCGCAATTTGTGAGCCTTCTCTGTTACTCTGTGATGATCAGTTTATAAAGAGGAGGGGTTTATTCTGGTTCACAGGGTTTTTTTTGTTGTTTTTTGGGGAGGTTGCTTGTTTTTGTGTGCTAGGGCCAAATCCAGGGTCCTGTGCATGCCAGGCAAGCACTCTGCTGAACTATATCCCTAGTTCCTTTTTTATTTTTCATTTTGAGACGGGGTCTTACTAACTTACCCAAGCCGGCCTTGAATTTTTTTTCCTCCTGCCTCGGACTTCATGTAGCTGGGATTACAGGCATGCACCATCTCACCCTGCCCAGCTCACGGTTCGAAAGTTTTGGTCTGTGGTCATATGGACCCATTGCTCTCAAACCTCTGGTGGAGCAGGATATCATGGTGGGAAACACGTTTCAGAGCCAATCTGTTCTCCTGATGATAGATGGGAGGCAAAAGAAGGGGAAGATGGGGGTTCCCCACTTTCCCTTTGAAAGCCCTTGTCATCAGCCAGTATGCATTCATCGCTGTGATTGTCTTTGTCCCACCTCCTGCACTCTCCCAGTAAAGTACATAAAAGGAAGCTCTGCCGGGGACATTAGTGTGTGTTCACCGTCAAGTCTCCAGAAAACAGCTGAGCCCGGTATACCATAGGAGCTTAATCCTGTTGAGGGTTTGAAAGGACTAAGCCTTCTGCTCCCTCTCTGGCCTGCCAAGGAAATGCTCTCCTGTCGCCTGGCTGCGTTACACTGGGCTTCTTCCACCCTCTCACCTGCTGCCTCAGGCCTTTGTGCCTGTACTGCGTGTAGTGTTTGCCTCTCCTCGGGGCCTGCTTTCACTGTATGTCCGTACTTTTTTTTTTTTTTTTTTTTTTTTTTTTTTTTTTTTTTTTTTTCTTTTTGGTGCTGTGGATCAAACTCAGGGTCTTGTGCTTTCTAGGCAAGTGCTGTATCACTGAACTAAATCCCCAGCCCCATGAACATCTGTTCTGAAGGGAAAACTTCCTTGATCCCTAAGAACGAATCCTGCCTTTCTTATGAATTCACTTAGATTTTTGAGAATCATTTACATTGACTGTAGCTCGCATAGCTTTTATACTTCTCCTATGCAGCGTCCTTACCAGAGCCTTTGTAGTACTTACAGACTAGAAATTGTGAATGATTTCAATAGCTGTGAGGTATGATTAGCTGCTGCTTCTGTTGTTATTAATACAGAAGGTAGCAAAGTGCTTGGAGTAGGAACTCTTAAATATCCGTGGAAATACCTAAATGAATTTCATAAGAAATTACAGCTATATTAAAATCAGTAGTTACCATTTATTACTTTTACTTTAGTATAACTTTAGAACACAGATATTTGATTAAATCTTCTGATGGTAAGAACAGTGTATACTCTAGTGAAAATTTTAGATTATAGGGAAAATTGTAATAATTTGTAACCCTACAATGCATGCATCATTTTGGCCTATTTCCTTTATCTTTCTATACGTATTTTTGTAGCCAACAACATAGTTATGTAAATAAAATATTTTATTTACTTTTTTAGTTAGTACTATATTATGAATATTTTTCTCAAAACATCATTGGAGGGTCTTCTTGAATATTTTTTCCAAAAAATTTTCTTTTAAAAAAATTGCAGCTTATTTGGGACATATAATACATACTCATAGGAAATAGTTAATTGGAATATACTTGGTAATGCTGAAAATTAGAGACTGTGACTAATTCACATAACATGATTGCACCATTTAGATGCTCTTGTTTAAAGCGGAGGTATGGAAGACAGTGAGGCCTGAAATTCTGGAAGGCTCTGGAACTAGGTGGAGTTTTACTCGTACATTGATGGAGCCTGGGACAGGAGTCAGGCCTGTGCCTAGAGAGGGTCACCCATGAGCACTGAGGCGGGTAGCTGGCAGGCGGTGCTCAGTGTGTAGAGAAGTCAGGAGAGGGCTGTCTCTGGATGGACAAGATTGGGTAAGTAGGTTGGAGCAGACTCTGGAGGATTTGGGAAGTAGTGAGAACAAATGATCTTTTTGCAGAAGCCGTGGGTTTGTGAGGAAGTGCAGAGAAGTGCTAAGAAGTTTGTGAAAAGAAAGGTATATTCCTTTGATCCTCTATGTGATAAGTTGTTTTGACCACAACCCCCTTTTTAAAGCAGCTTATGAGAAAGACTGTCCTAAAATGCCCATGAAAACCATCTTCTGTTTCCTGCTGGAGACTCTGTCCATGTCGTCATAATTAGCAGCGAGTGTTCCTTCCATGTCAAATCATCTTACAAAGTACCCGGACATTTGGTATCTGACAAACTGTTTCAGTAGATGTTATTTTGTCATCCTTATTTTATTGATGAAAATACTATAACCCAAAGATATTTAGACATTTGCCCAAATTAGTAAGTGGAAAAAAAATTTATCTATTTTCCCTTTTTTTTTTGAGACAGATTCTCACTAGTCCAGGCTGGTCTTGAACTTCAGACCTTCCTGCTTCAGCTTTCGTGCTGGACTTACAGGTGCACACCACCATGCAAGGCTATTTTTCAGTTTTCATTCTTTCAAGGCAGGCTGTAAAGGAGAATAATAATAATAAACATACATATAACAGCTGTCTTTTAGAATGTTTCATTGTTTAATATGTAATTTATTATTACAACAACTCAGGTAGCTAAAGAACATTTGTATGGACATTATGTACATTCTTTTGTATGTTCTTTTTTGTTAAGAGACATAAAGGGACTTATTAAATAGAATTTTAAAAATATGTACTCAAAGAAATAGAGTGCAGGCCTTCAAGAGAGAAGTACACTATATTCTGGAGCTGGCTTCTGGAGCTGGGAATATTTATGTGTTTTGGGTAGTAGAACTCTGCGGAATTTGTGACTCTATAGAATGTTCGGGCTTGGTTTAGAGGAGAAAAACAGTGGCCCACCCACAGGTCAAAAAATAATTGCTCATTTTACAGGAGAAAGACTTGGGCGTGGCATGTGCATGTGCGTGTGTGTGTGTGTGTGTGTGCGCGCGCGCGTGCATGCATGCGCACGCGCATGTATTTTTTAAGATGGGTGATCTAAAATGGGTGATCTAAGATTCTTTGAAACCTTTGAATCTGTTTTTCTACTTTAAGGCCAAGTCTCTGCCCTTTATCAGCTAAGATAATGTATGGATTTAAAGTATCTTTTAAGAGATTTTGAGTGTGATGGACCTAGAACAAAAGAAGCATAATCAAGCCTAGGAACTATAGATATGGTTAACCTTAGGTAACTTTGATTGTGTCCTGGAGTTGCAATCTTAAATGTACAATTTTAAAGTTGTGATTTTCTTTGCCTCCTTTATCTTTCTTTTATCCTACCTCACCCCCCTGCCCCACCCTGAGATTTTAATCCATTATTCTTAAGGGATACAGAGGGGCCGAACAAAAGTTCATCTTATGACTACTTCAGGCGAGGGGGCGTTGATGCTTCCTAGCTGGGAATCAGAAGTCTGGCTGTGATTGATCAAAGGAAACAAAGGAAGATGGGTTTTTATTGTTTAATGAGCCATTATCTTTGATAGTCTGGACCAGAGACAAGAATGTTAGCAAGCTATTGACTTTTAACCTTCATTTTATAACCATGTTAGGCAAGGGCCAAAAATTAAAATTTTTGGTAAATAGTAGCTCCAAAAAATTGTAGATGCCAGACAAAGTTAGGTGGCTTTTGGCATAAGCCTTTTATATTTAATATTAACCTCTGTTTGTTGCAAGGTTAACCCATGTACATGGGCGGAGTTTAAGAGTATACAGACTCCTCCCTGTTTTGTCAATAAGAAATCCAGTACCCTCCTATTTTTGTTACAGCAATGGCCAAGGAACACACTAAATAAGAGCATCTACTGTGTCTGTGACTGTTGGCCATTAGCATTATTGCAGGGCTCAGAACCTGGAATGTGGCCTGAGGCCTTCTGTGACCCCAGATAATGTAAACATAGAAAGTCTGAAGTGGGTAACAGAAAGTTATTTCATATCCCAAAAGTACAAAGCTTAGTAGCCGAAATATTTATATCGGTACCCTGATCCTGTAGGCACACCTGTAAAAGAAGCCAAATCTTTAAGTACTTGAAAGTATATTAAAATAACACAATGGCAGTACACTAAGAGGGTGAAGGACACATTTTTCTTTTTCTTTTTTTTAGACAAAATCTCACTGTGTAACTCACACTGGCCTCAAACTTGTGGTAATCCTCCTGCCTCAGCCTCCCGAGTGTTGGGAAGACAGGCTTGTGCCACCACACCTGGCCTGAGGGCTATATTTGTGGAAGGTTTAGTGGAACTGGGACTCACGACCTCTTGTGGCTGTAGGCTGAAATGTCGTATAAGTCTAGCTGGAAACTGACAATAACAGCTGCTATAGGACATGGTACTTCAGTTCACAAATGCTTTGGTTCACAAACAGAAGTGTCTGGCAAAATTTTGCTTCCTTTCATGAACTCATCAGGTGTTAAACACGGCCGTGGCTATCTTCCCCGCATGAACATGAACACAGCCATCTTCTCTAGAATGGTGGAACAAATTAAGTTCATGAACCAAGGTACCACTGTATTTGTAGCTCTTTTTTATATCTAGCCTTGTTCTGTTTTTTGGTTTTTTTTTTTTAACTATTAATTACTTCTTTTTTGGTTATACTTTCATGCTAGGTGTTTAAATCAAGTCAAAGAAAGATTTGTGTTAATCAAAATTAATCTGTATACATTGGTCAAGGTCAGTTACAACGCTTTGGAAGTTACTTTTGGGGCTGTGCAAGGAGCCTCTTTGCTCCTCTAAGTGTTTTTCTCTCCCAGTCATGTCATCTGCCGAGATGGGTCATAGTTGCTCTTGACCGTGTGGTTTCTCTTGGAAGCATGAGAGGAAAGTTCCCTCGTTAGTGACCTTCCTTCTAGCACAACACACACTGGTTGACTGCTGTCCTCTGGGGTCCAACAATCCCCTGCTCAGGATGTTAAGGGACCCACTGGAGTTGTAGGATCCTTTTAGAGGAGTCCCATCGTGCCCTGAGTCCTGGCTGACCTTGTAGGACAAGAGTCAAAATGTTAGCTATTCTCTTAGCCCTATTATCCTCCTTAGCTTTGGTCTCCAAGTCACAGTAGTTGAACACCCAGAAGGTCAGTTATACCAGTTTTGAAGTGGGAGCAGTAGGTGTTAATCCAAATTATAATCCTCTCTGGCTCTAGGGGACTTTGAAATATAAAGTATGACCAGAAAACATCTACTTTTTCCGTTAGTCACGGTTAGCATTAGTCATGTTAATTTATAATAGTTTTGTTTTATGTTTATAACTATAAACAGTCTAGCCAAAATTTTCCCTAGGGGCTATCATTTGGTGCTTCTTACTCTTATGTAAATCTTAGTAGTATTTCTCCGTATACTCCAGGATACTCTGAGTTCTTTTGTTGATGTAGTTAGTTAATATCAGAGTTAAACCAAGAAGACTCAGAAGGAGGAATGAAGAAGTACAGAGTGCTACATGGGACTTGTGTTCGTTTTTCCTTCTTGTTATAAAACCACAGGTAAGGCCATGCCTTTTTATTCTCTTATATTTAGGAAAACAGAAAAAATCAACTTTCTTTTGGACCATCCATTTTAAAATGGTCCCAATTTTGTAAAGTACAACCCGAAAGTGACATTTTGAGGGCAGAAATTGAGTTGCCCATAACCATTTAAGATGTGCAGTCTAACATCTCTTTTGTGTACTTTTGAAAAGAGAAAAAGACAAGACAGGATCCTTTTAGGTTCTTCATCCAGGGCCAAGCAAGTACCCTGCCCCAACTTTTCTCTTGAGGTCGGACTACGTAAATAGCCCACTTCCACTTTCCTGGGGTCATGCTGTACGCTCAGGCCACCCCAACTCCCCCAGGATCGTGCCGAGGCCCACCCCAACTTTCTGTCGTGACCAATCTAGGCACTCCTGCCAGCCATGCAGAAGTCTTCCGCAGGCTCAGGCCTCACTTGCCAGCTTTATCGCTGTCACAGCCAGGGAAAAAAACAAGCATCCGTCCTTGCCCCTGGCATATAGCTACTTCCAGGCACTGAGCTCTTGAAAGTATTTAAGAACTTGATTGCATCTTCCACAATAGGTCAGAAAGGCAGAAATAAAGAAGTTGTACACAGTAGCTAGGTTTTATTAAAAAATTCACCCCAAAGGTCTTTATATCTAGGAACTTATAACATGTAAACAACTTACAGAGAGTTAAAAAAATAGCCACTTAGTAACTAAGAAGCATGTACAGTTTTACTCACAGAGATAAACTTGAGGTTAAAGTTATCATTAAAATACTAAAACCAAACAAGCTTGAGGGAGGGAGCAAACTGGCATTGGAGAACTGATCCAGTGAGACCCAGAAGAATATGGTAAAAAGCTGAAGGACTGGAGTAGGTGGCTCTAGGACCCAGGACGGTCACAGCATGTATGTTGTGGACAGCAGCAGTGGGCTGAAACAGAGCATTTCTTGCTGGGGGTTGGGGGGGCGCACATCATCTTTAAGGTGCGGCCTAGTGAAAGGAGAATTTTTGTCCCTTTCTCCTTCCTTAGCATAGCTTGGAGCTGCTAGATGGGGAGGAGGAGAGGGAAATGGCCGGACTCTGGCCAATCATGGCAAGTCACAGAGTCACCATTCATCGTTCTTTCCTGAAGCGTCAGTGAAAAACACTGGGAGACCCTGGCACCCCGCACTGCCCTGTGTAGTGTTGCTGGCCAGAGAGCAGAGACCAGTGGAACCGGGTCTTTGCCAGCCCAGTAGCTCAGGAACAGTTCATTCTCCTCTTCCTCTGTGCTCGGATCAGCACACAGGTGGGACACAGCGGGAGGGCACCTCCCTTCCCTACCAGGCAGAGGAGCAAGTGTCACCTGGAGCTGCGACTCTGGGGCTCCTAGTCATTCCCTAGCTCCCTGTCTTTCCCTGCTGGTCAAGATCACAGAGTTTTAAAGGATTTGAATTTCTTGATTGATTAAAGTCTCAGAGTAAGGACAAGAAGAGGAATGAGTTTTTAGGGGAGAGAGAGGAGGAAAGGAAAACCGGCAGGCCAGGTCCCAAGGATAGTGTCAGCTGCCAGCTGTCGCCTAGGTGGCCATTTGAATCTGCTCAGCTTAGAATGTGTTTGCAGCCTTGCAAAAAAGGGAGCTGTGGCATTAAGTGGGCCAAGCTTATACCCTTCAGTTTTTTGAGAGTTAGAGGTAAAGGAGGGATAAAGGATTAAAAGAGCAGTTTGGAGGGCCTTCTTTTATCCAAAACGTTTGGGACTCAGAGATGTGTGTGATTTGTTGAGATTCCCAGTGTCAGCTTCCTCAGTGTTGTCCTGAAACTGGTTCTCTCTACTGTGTCTCAGGACTAGTTTTCCCACGCGGGAGGTGTAAAGATACTGCTTGAGATACTGGATGGCTGTGTCCTTATCTGTGTCTCCCTAGTGAGCAAGTTTTAGTTCCATCTGACCCACGAACTGGGTATGTTGACCTATGGGGGGAGAGGGAGCAAGTGCGTCGTATCTTTGATGCTTTTATGTGTGAGCACTCATTTTCGAGGGATGTAGGAGCCTCTAACTGCTGAAAGGGAAAAACCTGAAGGAGTTTTGCAGAAAGAATAAGAGAGAGAGAGAGAAAAACTATGTATTGTATTAGAGGGTAAAGTGTTGAGGAAGTGGGAAAGAAAAGAAGAAATGAAAAGCCTCTGGCTGGACTTACCAAAGTCATAACCCCGATGCCTCTTTACTTCTTGGAGCTGACTGGGCAAAGGAAGCGTCACCAGAGGCAGTTTGAGAAGCTCCCCAAAACAGGATGGGAAACTTTGATTCATCCCACCGAGTTGCAGGTTCACCAACTTCCATCACAGAAAAACAATTTTCAGGGTACTTCAGTAAGAGACATGAACAGATTTATTAGGCAGAATGTTAAAAGTACACTCTCAAAGAAAAGAGTGTGGGCCCTCAAGAGAGAGGCCAGTATTCACATTTTATTGAATATCTAAGTCAAAGTTATATGATATTGAAACTAAAGAAAACCTCTGTAGCCAATCAGCACATCTGACCTGATGTATTTGAATGCATTTTTCCTTTTACACTGAAATGATTGATTGGTTTTATGTCATACTGATGCAGCTTAAAAGGAGAAGAAAAATGAAGACTTTCATAATCAAATAATCAGTCAAGGAGCTGCAGCTAAAATTAGTACTAGGGTTTAGATTGAAAACTTGGAATTGTGTAAATGTCTGTAATTCCGTAATCCTATAAATATCAATAAACTAAAGAAAATCTTATACTCTTTCCATGAAGCTTTAAAACATTTAATGGGGCACATTATTATCAGGATGTCTGAAGTAATATTTGTGTGTAGAAAAAATTCCAATAGTACATAAACAAATAAGGAAAACAAAAAGATGTGAACCTTGAGGAATCAGAAATAGGTAAAAAGCTGCTGCTTTAAAACATTGTCACTCTACATACCTGTATCTCCATTTCTCACTGTCTAGATCTCCAGAAATCTGCCTTGTCCCCTTCTTTGAAAGATGAACTTAGTTTATCCTGCCCACATGTGCCCCTTCATCCACACTCAGTTTTCACTATGCATGTGATTTTAATTTCATCAATTTTTAAGAAAAGTAACATTGGATTTTTCTACTTATTATTTTTCAGGAGTTATTATTTTTCAATAGTAAGTATTTTTATCCACTTTCTACCACCTTTTTAGTAGTATTGTTTGTTATCTCAAATGAGAAGATTAACACTCCAGTTACTTTCACCTGGTTCCTTCCCAGTTCATCTCCTGTCTTCTGCTTGTTGTACCATTTTTTTTTTTATACTGACAAGGTTTTAAAATATTTACAGTGTATTTGGAAAATAATTATCTGCCATGCTATTTAGATTGATCATAAAAACTCAGCATAATTGTTTCTTGTGATTATGTGTGTATACATATGTATTTTTCCTGTTAACTTACTTTTCTGAGGTTATTTTTTATTAGCACATTTTTGCAGTACATTGTGATTATGTTCATTGTCAGGGGTTGATACATGTACATATTGATACATGTAGTTAATTTTTTTTTTACTTCCCCTTTCCTCCCTCTTCCTCCCTCCATCTCTGGATCTCTTTCCCATTACATTATTTTCATTGTATAGTCAAGAAGTGCATTTGGAACTCTAGCAAATGGAGTGCTGCTTTACAAATTAGAAGTCTGTACTGTTTGGTGCAAAGTATTCAAGCATTATATCAAATGGACACTCTTATTACTCTGTAAACTGTACCAAATCATAATACATTTAGTAATATGGTTTATATTGGAAACTAGTTTAAGAAGGTGTACCATTTTGTTTTTCTTAAAATTTTTATAAACTTTCCCCCAGTGCTGGGGATGGAATGCAGGGCACGGCTCACACCAGGCAAGTGTGGTGCCCTTGCGAATCTGCAGCATGGGGCACCTTGCTTTACTTTTTCTCTCTTTTTTTCCTTGATAGGGAAAGGCAAATACTTTGACACTGTCACTAAAATCTCATACATTATACTTGATATATAATCATATCTGTTTTCTCTATGAAGATATTCTTGGAGCGCTCTAGCTGCTTACTCTAATTTTAAGAATTTCTCCCCATTTTAGTGTTAGGTTAGGTCTCCAGACTTAGCTTTTTTTCTTCTTTCAGTACCGGGATTGAATCTAGGACCTCACACATGCTACACATGTACTGTACTGCTGAGCTACATACCCAGCCCTCTTAGCCTGTTTTTGAATTCTTGTCTTTATATAAATCTTCAAAAGAAGACCTCTGAATTCCAGATTCTTTTTTTTTTTTCTTTTTTTTTTTTGGTGCTGGGGGTCGAACTCAGGGTCTTGCGGTTGCTAGGCAAGTGCTCTACCACTTGAGCTAATTTCCCAGCCCCAAGACCCCTGAAAATGTACATGATAAGTAAACTTTTTGTGCTCCCGTGTTTCTGAAAAAGAGTTTGTTTGTTTGTTTGTTTGAATTTTCCCCTGGTGCCGGGGATTGAGCTCAGGGCCTTGTACTTGCTGGGCAAGCACTCTAACCACTGAGCTAAAATCCCCAGCCCTGAAAAAGAGCATTTTACCTAGTGTAGGGTGGAAGCTTTGAAAAGATATGAAATCCGGGTTAAAAATCACTCACCATAAAACTGAAGGCATTTGAGGGTAGAATTTTAAACCATCCTTTCTGGAGACTTTGGCATTTCATGTGACAAACGAAAAGTTTATGGTCACCATGATCTTTGTTTCTGCATTTTCCCATCTGTGTATTGGCAATACTTGTTTCCTTATTTCTATAACTTAAAATTTCAGGGTAGAAAGATGTGGATATCTTTGACTTACTTTTCCTGGGATATATAATGAGCCCTTTTGATCTTTTCAGCTTAGGAAACTTGGTTTCTTTTGTCCGATTTTTCCTTTTGCTCAGAATTTTTTGCTCTTTCATCAGATTTTTTTTTTTATTTTAGGTTGAATTCTCTTTTTTTTTGTCTTCCCTAATAGTCTTCCTGATCACGCCTTTTGGAGGGTTCTTTTTATTATCATGAATTTTCTTCTGAAAGAATTGTATTGATACACATACCAGTTTTACCCACACACATAAGTTTAGTTGAACTCTTACACAGATACTCTGTTGTAGCAGTTCAGTAGGGAATTTTTTTGTTGTTGTTGTTTGTTTTTTATTAAGCAGTGGTTTATTTGTAGCAATACATATGTATTTTTCTTAAACACATTTTAAAATTTCTGAAACAGTTTTTTAGACTTTCGAGAAAAAAACTGCTTCTCCACAACCCAAAATAGTAAAATAAAATTATTAATATTGCTCACTTTATTCATATGGCATCTTAGAATAGAGGAAATATGATTTGAGACTAAATATAGGAACAAATGAAATTTTACTTCAATTTTTTTGTGTGTAAATCGACCTAGTAAGCAAATGTCATAATAATCCTTTATAATTAGAGGATTTCTTACCTTTGTCTCCTGTACGTACTCTGGGTTAATACTTTGTTGAGAACCTAGCTCACAACAGACACACAATAAATAGCTTTTTAAAGTAAAGATTTACCTTTTTATAGTGGAATAACAATCTTCTTCATTTTATCTTCACTGCTTATTGCTCCTCAGGAAGGAGAATATGTTGACCTCAAGCCTGAAGTGAATATTTGGTCCATCTTGTTCTGTTTGAACAAATATTAAATGTGTGTGTCAATAAAAGTCATATTCTAAACAAATGTATTGTCGTTAATGTTTATGTCATATTCCCACTGTAACAAGTTACTAATTTAAACTACTTGGAACACTGAACTTAAAACTTTATATAAAATCCCAATCTGTATGTGGCAGGTGCTTGAATAATTTATTAGACATTTTAAAACTGAAATAGGGAAAGCTTCTTTTGGGGGGATCTGATTAGAAGTAAATTTGGAAGAGATAAACTTCTGGAAAAGGGAGAACATTTAACTTGGGGTATGGCTTAAATCCTTCAGTTTGTTTCCTAGATATGCTTCTTGCTTAAGTTTATTTTCTTTCTTAGCTATGCACCTGAAAATTGGCTGTAAACCCATTCTTTGAAATATTTTATCATTGACTTCTAGTATAATCTTGGAAATGTTATCACAGTCAGAAAAAAAATGGTTCTGACATGTAATAAAAGTCACACAGGTCAGAATCTTCCCTTTTAAGCAATGGCGTTTGTTTTTCTTTTCAGTGAGAATTCCATTGACTTAATAATGTTTCTAAAACAGGCAAAATTTTGTTAAACAAAATAATTTGTGTTTCTAAGTGGAAGCCTTGACACATTTACCGAATAGTACTACAGGTTCCCTTGCTTTGTATGTATACGAGGATTTCTGGAATCTTTGCTAAGGGAGAAAGAGGTCTCTGGAGTAGAGAAGGAAACGGGTGGATTGGCCACCATGCGGTTTTTTGTGAGGTAGTCGGAAAGGAAACTTAGGCCACAGCACCATACACTTTGTCACAAAATACCAAGCTATTCTCATTTTGAGTGTCAGATTGGGCAAAGTGGTAAGTAACCAATGTTGATCAGGATAGGAAAGATATCCACATCCTGTTGATGACCATGTAACTGAGGACGTTTGTGGGGGGACATTTGGCAAAATCTTTGGTCAATTTATCCTGTATAGTTATATATGTATATATGTATTTGCATGCAGAGGCACAAGGATGTCCTCTCTTTCCATTACCATCCATAACAAAAGACTATAAAAACTTAATGGCCACCTAAAAATCCTAATTTAATAAATTGTGATAATATATTATGAAAATACACATTACATAGGAGTAGTGTGTAGCTGCTAAAGAATGAGGTGCGTCAAAATATACCAATAAATACTCATGTTCAAGATGTATTAAATGAAAGTACAGAATGGTTTAATTGTACGGCTTCATGTGTGTAAGAAAAGGAAATAACCCTCGTGTACATTCAGAGCTTGTATGTGTGTATACAGGCTATTTTGAAGGGATATTTAAGATAACTCTTGAGTTCAAAAGATTTAGACAAGTCTGTCATGTAAGAGCCTTGTACTTTTCAGTTTACTCCCTTCTGTACTTTTTGACTTTTCCCCCATAAACTTACACTGCTTTCATAGTGAGGACCATGCGATCTGAGATTTGGAACTATAATGCAAGGAGATTGATGGGTGCGGTGGCAGACAAGGGGAGGAAGGAGTGATACCAGAAAATGCTTTTCTGCCCTGTGGAGTCGTGTGCTTTTTGTATCGACCAGTGCTCTGGTTCTTCTTTTTTTACTTCTTCATATTTTCACCAACATTTATCTTCCTTTTTAAAGTTTTCTTTTTCAATTTTTATTTTTTATCAGTACCTGTTTGCAGCACTAATAAACATAATAATTTCACTCCCCATGGAGATGGGTACATGTACCTAACACATCTTAATTCCTTTTTCATCCCCTTCGTCACCTCTCTTTCCCCTGCCCTCTGTCTCTTGTTCCGCTTCTCAAGTGAGAAAGCTCTATCTCCCTACTTCCTATTATCTATCTTTATTTTAAACTTTATTTATATATGAGTTTCTTGTATATATGAGTTTCTTATATGAGATATTTAATGTTGTGTGTCTGATTCATTCACTTAACATTATGATCTTATCCTCGTATCCTTCTCAGGAACACAGGCTCAAAGTAATTAGGAGTAAAGACCACATGTCAGTGCTGCATGTGCTAGTGCACACCTGTAATCCCAGCACTGGGGAGGCTGAGGCAGGAGGATTGCCCTGAGTTTGAGGCCAGTCTAGGCTACAGAGTGAGTTTAAGGACTGCCTGAACTACATGGCAAGACCTTGATCAAAAAAAAAAACCAAACAAACATATATCACCTCCTCCCCTTAAGTGTTCTGTGTGCCACAAAACCCTCTCCAAAGACCAAACCTTGAGAAGAGAAGAGGCAGGAGATGCAGTCTTCACTGGAGAATATTTCAGGGTTTCTCCCACCCCCAAGTGATCACAAACTGGACCGTCTAAGGGAGTCTGTGCACTGGGAGTCAGAGTTATGGAGAGGTGAAGAAGTAGACTGAGCCCCCAAATCGTGGGGCTCAGGATGCAGCTTCACCATTGTCGCCCTTGCCTGCAAAATGATGGTAATAGTACCTATCATGTAGGGTTGCTGTGAGAATTAAATGAGTTACTAAATGAGTAAAGAGGTGGGAATAGTGCCTGCATACCATAAGTTCTATAAAAATCTTTTTTTAAAAATAGAATTTCAGGGTTGGGGATTTAGCTCAGTGGTTAGAGTGCTTGCCTAGCAAGCACAAAGCCTTGAGTTCTATCCCCAGCACCGAAAAAACAAAACCAAACAAACCAAACCCCCCCAATACAATTTCAGTATATATGTACTGATTTTGATTTGTAGTGATCTTAGAGAATTTGGT
Source organism: Hystrix cristata (assembly GCA_004026905.1). Lineage (NCBI taxonomy): Eukaryota > Metazoa > Chordata > Mammalia > Rodentia > Hystricidae > Hystrix > Hystrix cristata. Next base: position 32,523 of record PVJO010008630.1, on the reverse strand, counting down.
ATCAAAATTCTTTGTTCTTTTTCTATGTAATGTTCCTTTTTTCTCTCTGCCTGCGTTTCAGATTTTCTCTTTCCTACTGGTTTGAAACAATTTGATTATGATATGTCTTGGATTTTTGTGGTTGTTTTCCAAGTTTCTTGTTTGTGAGTCCATTGATCTTGGATCTGTAGGTTTATATAGTATTCGTCAAATTAGGGTAAATTTCTTCAAATATATTTGTCTTTTCCTTAAATCGTCTGCTCCCTCCTTTGGGGATTACAGTTTCGTGTGTTTTAATATTGTTCCACACTTCACTAATAGTGTTTCTTTACCTGCTTTTTAAGCTTTTTTTTTTTTTCCATTTTCCTTCTGTTTTATTTTGGATAGTTTCAGTGGCCAGGTCTTCATTATTAATCTTTTCTTCTACTGTGCCTTCCATCATTCACACACACACACACACACACTCACGCACGCACGCACGCACGCACACGATTTTTTGTTTAATCACAGACATTGATGATTTCATCAGTGGGTTCAGAGTTGTGTTCCCTGCCTCCCCTCCATACCTTAACATGGCCACCCTTTCTTCTGGGTTCTTGAATATAAGGATTTCCCTCGTAACAACGTTGATGCCTTTGTCTACTTACTGTCTTATGTATCATTTCTGAGTCCATTTCAGATGATTGTTTTCTTCTCGTGTGAGTTGTGTTTTTGAGCTGCTGCTTTTTCACTGTGGTCCTGGGGATCAGACTCAGGGTCTCACATATGCTAGGTAAGTGCTGTGCTACCGAGCTACATCCTCAGCCCATCCTGATGCTTTTTGATTGGATGCTAAATTTCGTGAATTTCATCTTTTTGAGTGCTGCATCTTTGGGGGGATCTGGGATATTTTTATATTCCTAAAAATACTGAGTCGTGTACCCTTTTTCCTGGTATTTACCTCCAGGTTCTGTGCCCTCCCTGCCTCTGTGCTCAGGGGCCTTCTCCTGGCAGGCGCTGGTTCCTGTCCTGCTGTGCAGCTCTGCAGAGCGGTGGTGACGTCTGGACAGCAGATTTGCATGTGTGTGTAGCCAGCCTCCCTCAGTGCGCAGGATCCTGCTCCATGGAGACCGAGCTCTTAAGTCTGGTGCCTAGAACAGCTCGCAGGCACACTGGGGCCCTCAGTGAATATCTGTTTAATAAATAAGCACATGAGTGTCAGACACCGTATTGGGTTCCTTCCACTGTCCTGTGATGTCCCGGCCTTGTGAGGTGGAGAACACTAGGAATTTGCCAGGAGCGGAGCATGAGAAAAGGCTTTTCACATTTCACACATTCAGGGACAATAGATGTCAGGAAATTAGAATGACTTTAAAAAGTCTGGTAGATAATTCAGAAAAATAGGATTTATTAAACTGCCTTAATTTCTTGCTTCACTTTGCCATGGAAATCTGGTTTTCCAGCTTTCTTTCCAAGATATTTTCCTAGAATTTAGAAGACAAAGTCTTAACGGTATTATACTAGTACTTAGTAGTATACTGTGTGTTTTTTTCAACACTAAATAAAGCGTTAGATTTAAAGTTTGTCATAGACTTTCCTTTGTGTCTGTGTACATTTCCCCCCCCCCCCCGCTTCCTGCCATGTGAAAAGCAACTGTGGGACTTGGTGATGGGCACTCTGCTCGGGGGAGGCCGTGATGGCCCTCAAGCAGACTCTGCGTAACGCACCACTTCTGCGACTGTCAAGAAGGGGCAGACTCAGGGATGACCCCCTAGATTGAGCCTTGCTGAACCTTCAGTCTCTTCCTTGTTCTCTAGATTCTGAAGCAAATGTGCCAATTAAAGTGGTGGCTTTTGTGATGAAGCTTAAATAACTAGACCCAGAACATAACTTCATTTATTTCATACAGCTCAGCAGATGGAAATTACTTTTATTGTTACCACATTGTCCCGATTTCAATCAGGGACCTGACCCCGAGAAGGGGACTCTGTAGCTGATTAACCAAGCCCCAAGTTATAGCTGTGTTGCTCTTGTTTGTGTGTTTCAGGGTGTTTTCCTAATTGTATTTCTGGCAAGGTCTTTGAAAGAATGATTTTCTTTGGTGAATTAATAAGCAGAATTTTTTCCTAAAAAGTAATAAATGTATATCTGAGAGTTTGAAGCTTATGCATATATTTTTCTAGAAGAAAACATTTTTATCAATTCACCAAAGAAAAGTTTCTTTAGGGAGATTTATTGAATAAATGAAATATATAAAATATTGATTAAATTGGTAAAATTTTTCTACTTAAAACCAGGGTACTTAAAATGAGAGATGCATTGAAAGGTTTTGCTTCTGATTCAGCGAAGTACAAAAATGGAAACAGATTTTTTTTTTTATTTTAAACCAAGAACATGTATTGGTACATTCTACATACAATGGTCACATTTATTACATTAATTCTGTACCTATACATGATGTATCTTGGTTCTCCCCCCTCTTCCAGAAACAGATTTTTTTTAAATGCAGGTTTTAGGTGTAATAACATTTATAAGACAGTAATATTTACATATAAGGCAGAGATACAGAATCATGGGGATCTATTTTCATAGTGAAAATATGTGACCTTGTATTTGTGTTAAATTTGACCAGTTCTTAGGTTTAAAGTAAGCGTGTTTTTAATACTCTTTAGTATCATGTGACTTTACAGTTCAATTCGGTTATTTTTAGAAGGGCACTTAAAACATGAAATTAGTTTTATCAAATAATTGAACAATATTCTTTCATGTTAGTGTTTACAAACTCTCACTTAGCAAAACCAGGGTCAGATGCAAACTCGTGGACTCACAGAGCACCTGCTGTTCAGTTCCCGCCAAGCGTCCCTCACTGCCTGACCTGAACATTGTATTTTCATGAGCATTTCACAGTACTTCTCATCCCTTGTTCCCAGTCTTGACCCCCGACCCAAGAATCAAGACAGTGTCATGTTCGTGCCTACTAATTAGTGCACCCAGAGAGCCTTTTCATCTGGCCTTTCAACCTTCCCGAGGTAGGAGCGCAAGCTGTCATTCGCATCATGCAGGGAAAATGAGGCTGCACTACATTTGCCCTGTTTTGCAAACAGCAGAATAAGCCCAGCTGATACTACAGATGAATATGCAGGTTAGGAAGAAATTAACCTAAAATGCACCACTCTTTGCACGATTGTCTTACAGATGACACAGTTCCACCTGCATTGAAATAGCCATACTGGAAGGCCACGTGCCTGAGATTTTTACTGGAGTGTTAGCTCTTGTATCAGACTTTCATTTCAGTGTCGTCACACTGATTTGATAAGATAATTTAAGAATAGTCTCTGGTTAAAAAATTAAGTAGCATTGTAGTGCATTTAAGTTCTCTTGATGTTAAACACGCTTTTGGAAAATCCTGCATTTTGTTAGTGGGCATGCGGTCCAAGGGCTCATTAATCAGTGCTACTGGGTCCGGGTCTCCTGAGCCTTCTGGGTTTGGGGGAAATCCACTACTGTAATTAAAGGGATGAAATATATCATGGTCACAAACTTACTACACCAGACAATTGAGGGGCTCAGACTAGTAGAATTAATCTCTTTAATTTTTTTCTTTAGGTGTTTAAGATAGAAGTGCTAATGAATGGAAGAAAACATTTTGTTGAAAAAAGATACAGCGAGTTTCATGCCTTGCACAAAAAGGTAATTTGGTTTTTGTTCTTTTTCTCCTTTTCTCTGTATGGCAGATGGCATCATGTGAAGACCCCTTCTGTGGTTCTAGTGTTTGCTATATATATATTGTTTCTCTTACAATGGCATAAGTTTTCTTTAAAAATAGATTGTTCAGTCCCCTGAAGGAGTGCTTTCTGTAGTCAGTGGGTTTTCTGTTATGACCACTTACATACAGAAATCTGAGGTTGCAAGCTGCTTGCAGTATATTGTATTTAATGTTATGTGTTCAGAGAGAATAAGATCCAGGCCCTGTTTTACCCACACACATGAAAGATACGTATGAAATAATTAAACATGATGCATGTTACCACTCAGTTTCTTCATTTCCTTTGTTAGGTAAGAAGTCAGATGGTTCGATCCTAAGTGTGTATGTGAAGTATGTTAAGAAAGATAGTCTTCTCTCTTAATTTCATCAATGGCCTCTTAAATTTTCAGGTGACTATACTAGCTCTGTATTATAATTTCTTTAGTATTTCTTAAATTAAGATTTCTTGCCTTACCTAATCAGGAGAATAGAGTTGAGCATGAACTTTACCAGGATTATTATAGACAGACTCATAAGCCTGTTTCCCTACACTTCTGTCTTAGGAAGGTGAGAGATAATTCACACTGAATTCTCCAATAAGATTTTTTTTTTCAAGCCAAGGTTCACTTCCAAATGAAACAATACAGGTGAATACAGATTTATGCAGGTGTCGCTGGACTTTACAAAAGCGCCAACCCGAGGGGCCTCAGAGGGAAACAAACCCAGACTCTGGGTCTCGCTCCCTTCTCATGGAATTCTGTTTTTGTTTGTTTGGGAGGAAACAGGTTCTAGAGAGGCTTCTGCTGGGTACCTGTGATCCACATCCCTATAGGGAGATTTAAGACCCGTTCTGCTCAGCTGCTGCCCAGCAGTCTGGACCGGGCAGCCTGTCATGCACAGGCCCTTCCTGACCTCCTAGCTCAGCACCCAGCACTCCAAGGCCCCACACAGCGCAGCTGCCCTCTCCAGATCCTGGGGGACGACGCCACGCGAGGCGCAGCATGGTGACTGCTGATTGGGCCCGTCGTGAGCTGCCCAGGATGCTTGACTGGAGTCTCTCACACCCTGTCCTCTTCTCTCATGTGATTCATTTCATTCTGCAGCAGAGGATCCTTCCCCCAGTCATCACAAGCAGCTCTGAAATGTTCACGCTTGAAAACATTCCTAGGCTTTCTAGGACTTGCTCTTCTCTTAATTTCTGCAGTTCTAACAGTGAGTCGAACAGTCTTAGAATTCTGTATGAGGCCTTTCAGAGTTCAGAGAGTAAGACTGCTCATATTTATCAATTTTGCATAGTTTCAGCAGCTTTTTAGAGCAGCTTTGGGACATCCTTAAAGGAACATAGAGAAAAGTAGCTCCGTGAAGCAGCTTTTGCTGCGATGCTCTATCAAGGCTTTGGCCTTATAGAGCGATGGCCACGCTAGACGTCTCCTTTACTTGCTCCGTTGTGACTGTGTTGGAGTTGGCTAAAAGGTAACTATAAAAGGCAACTTGATGTAAGCAACATTAAGATGGAAAAATACACATTGTTTTGTAATCTTGACTGTAAAATTGTGTGCAAAGAGAGACTGAGATAGGTAAAAAATCATACTGTACACAGACTTTACCGATTGCTGCTGTTCTAATGTGCACCTTATCCTTTCATTACAATTTTGTTACTCTGAATTTCCATATTCGAATTTTGTCACAGGCTATGAATGTTATACGCTTACATAAAACATTTTCTCTTTAAATGTAGTTAAGTCTGTTGTCACTCAGTTTTCTTGAGATAATCAGCTATTTCTACAGTGTACACCGTTTGTTTTGTTACCTGTTCTGATCTTTCTTATGGTCTGCATTATAGTTCTCTTTCACTAATGGTGTTCAGCCAGCGTCCCCAGGTGGACGCTAAGATAGTACATGAACTGTTAGTAAACTGATTGTCATTGCTAATTTGGAGGCAGAAACTAAAATTATCACCTATTTGACATCATGAAGAAAGTACACAATAATTATATGGACTATATTTTTGTAACTAACAATATGAAAATATTATTTATACTTGTCTTAGGATTTCTTTCTGTCATTTGGAAAAATTTTAAAACTATTTGTCTGTATAAAATTATATTCTTCTTCTCAAGTTGCTTCTAGATTACATAGCTAATCCTAGCCAGGCACAGTGCCACACGTCTGTAATCCCAACATTGTGAGGGAGGCTGAGGGAGGAAGATCTCAAGTTCAAAGCCGTCTGGGACAATTTAGTGAGACCCTGCCTCAAAACTTTTAAAAAAGGGCTGGGAATGTACTTCAGTGCAGAGGCCCTAGATTCACTCCCTAGTTGGGGGTGTGAGGGGGGATGATGCTAAATCATATAGGAGGTGAGGGTGGGGGAAATAACTCATTGTTACCTGTGCATCCTACTGCTGTTTCTACTGTTTCAATACAATTGCAATTTTCCTTTCAGTTATCTTACTAGATTTTATTTTGATAAACCCTCCTGTGCTCACCATGTTCCCATGTGGTGGTATCTGAAGTATAGAAGGGGAGTGGGGGCTGAGCCCGTTTTACCTCCTCTTAGCTCTGCGTTCTCAGAGTAAGTTACGCGATCCGCCTGTACCTCAGATTCTGCGTTTATAACATGAGAGTAGGGCGCTAACTTACTAGGATTGTTTTATGAACTAAATGAGACTGTGTGCATCACATGATGAGCTCTCAATAGTTGATGTCCTACTATATCTATCTATCTGTCTATGTAGCTCCATATTCAAGACCGTTTTCTTAAACTAGTGCTTCTTCTATGAATAAGAAGCACTCTCTGTCAGATCACATGGGTCTTTTTATATTTCCTGATAGGTGTTACCAAATTACTTTCTCTTTTTTGATTTAATTTTTTATTATTTTTGGACACAGGTCTTACTATGTAGTTTAGTTGCCTTAAACTCACTATGTAGTCCAGACTGGCCTCAAACTTGCAGCCATCCTTCCTGCTTCAGCCTCCTGAGTACTGGGATTATGGGTATGCACCACCATGTCTGGCTTCACATTACTTTCCGAAATGGTTGTAGCAGGTTTACAGTGCAGCCAGCAAGTATGGAGGTATAAGGCTCATGGCATTTTAGAAATTTTGAATACCCCTCCAGAAATTTTTTTTTTTTTTTTTTTTTTTTTTTTGGTGCCGGGGATTGAACTCAGTGCCTTGCACTTGCTAGGCAAGCACTCTAACCACTGAACTAAATCCCCAGCTTCTCCCTCCAGAAATTATATTTGTTTACTTAGCAACTGTTTATGTTGTCTTTTGTTGTTTTAATTGGGTTTGTTTTGTTTTTTTGGGTTTTTTCTTTTTTCTTTTGGTGCTGAGGATCGAACTCAGGGCTTTGTGCTTGCAAGGCAAACACTCTTAACTGCTGAGCTAAATCCTCAGCCCCTTTAATTGGTAGTTCTTAAATTCATTTAATATTTATACCCCTTATTTGAATAGTCTCTTTTTATGTGCTTTCTCTTCTATCTACTGGCCTCTCAATTTTTTGTTTATTAGTTTGTGTGGCCTATTAATATTAGTCATTTGCTGAAAGTACTTTTCACCAAAGGTCTTTTAGCCTTTGAGGATGGTAGGTTTTTTTTTTGTTTTTGTTTTTGTTTTTTGTTTTTTTTTTTCCGGCTGTGAGCAGGTGGAGATCGAACTTAGGGCTAGTGCTCTGCCATTGAGCTAAATCCCCAACCCCAATGACAGTTACTTTAATTCACAAAATTTTATATTTTCATGTGGTCAGGTTTTATTTAAGATTTTTTTATTTCTTTTAGAGCTATGAGGAACATTTTGTTTCTTTTCTTTCTTGTTTCTCTAGATTAGTATTTGTCAGAGTGTGAATTTAAGATCATCTAAGTGCAGAGTCCTGGGCTCCACCCTAGACTTACCAAGTCAGAGTTGGGAGGCACCCAGGAGTCTGTGTATGAGGCAGCCCCCCAGGGCATCTTCATGCTGATTGAAGTTTGAGAATTTCTATTGTGGATGCTATTTGTAAAGGCATTCTTTTTTTAAAAAATTAATTTTTTTGTTTTTTGTTTTTTGAGGCAGGATCTCACTAATGTAGTTCACACTGGCCCTGAACTCACTAGGTAGCCCAGGGTGGCCTCAAACTCATGGCAATCCTCCTGCCTCAGCCTTCCGAGTGTTGGGATCACAGGCATGTGCCACTACACTGGGCAAAGGAATCCTTTAAACACAGCCCTCTCCACCTCGCCCTGCCACACTAGGGACCTTCAAGGCTTAGGACTGTGCAGCTCATTTAAAACTTGAAGGCCATCCCTACCTTTTCTCTACCAGTGTCATCCAGTATGTCACTGAGTCCTGTTGATTCATTTTTCCATGGTTTCCTTTTTGTCCTCCTGACATTCGGTTTCAGAGTTGTATTCCTTTATGTTAGTGTTGCTTTAGCCATTTCTGATCCTTGTCTTACACATTCTCATTTCCATCCCCATCTTCCCGCTCACACCAAAGTGGGTCTGTATTGTCTACTACCTCACAGACACTGACCCTCCAACCCAACACTGTGTTCTTAAACCTGGTATTAGTTTCCTAGTGCTGCTATAACAAATCACCAAAAATTTAGTGACTTAACACACATTTATTGTTTTACTCCAAGTGCATCGGCAGGGCTGTGTTCCTTTTTTCTCATGGTTGGGGGCTCAAGGAGAGTCAGTGTCCTTTTCGTAGCTCACGGCTCGTGGCCCTCAGGTCCCTCCAGCTGTCTCTGACTTTGCTACTTCTGTGGTGACACTAGGCCCACCCTGTAATTAGGATGGCTTACCATTTCAAGATCCTTAATTTAAAAAAAAAATCCTTAATTTAAATCACATCCATAAAGCCCCTGTTCGCATATAAGGGAATACATGTATAGATTCCAGGAATTAGAGATTCTTGGCCATCTTTGAGGGCACTATTATGCTATCTCTGACCGTGTACTGGCTGACCATATTTCTAACTGCTCCTACGAAAATCTAATGTCAGCCAAGCCAGTCTAGTTTGTTCTGCATGTAGGTATATGCTGTGAAAATCACAGTTTCCCTGTCTCTGCCAGGCTTAGTATCTCTCCTCCGTGTTCCAGTCTGTTCAAACTAAACTCAGACATTCTCCTTCCAAACTGCTTTCCCTTGTCCTCTGATCTCTTTGTTCTTAAACCTCTTGTTCCATGTGTATTAAGAGATGTCTACTTAAACATCACAACATCTAAGATGGAATTAAAACATAGTTATCCCTATATTTTGTCTAATAACTGTAAGATAACTTCTTTAAAAGGGGGCCTGTGTCTTATCTTTTGTATCTTCCACACTGTTAGAGAGCTGGGCACGAGCTAGGCGTTGAGTCATCACAGCGCATTGGCCATGTGGAGTGCGTCGTGTGTGCTGCAGCGCGGGAGCTGGGGTACCCTGTGAGTTTGACCCCAGGTCCCCTTAGCCCTGCTTCCTGTGTAACTCCCACCCTGCTGGTACCAGCTGGAAAGAACAGCACCGCCACACTGATGCAACACGAGGACCGTCCTAATCTTTGTGACAGGCTCCCTTTTTGTGCAGGGCACATGCTCGCTCCTGTGACAGGGCGAGCCTTTCAGCTTGTAAATGCCTTCCCTGTGCCCCATGTGCCCTTGTCCATGCCCTCTGCAACCAGGTAATTTACTATCTTCAGTGTTGGTCCTCGAAGGGGACTTTACCTCATACGCCCCAAATCTCATGCATGCCCGAGAAAACCTCCCCTGCATGGTAAACTGCTAAGCATATTTTATTTTTCATGCCTTCCCAGCTGTTTTCTGTCAGTTCCAGCCCACCCTTTTATTCACAGAGTATTTAGTGAAATATGGTGCTGGTTCATTGTAAAATTAACTGCCCTCATTTTTGTTATTGCCTACTCTGGGCCTGAGTCAAATATTGCATTCTCTTCTATTTAATTTAATGAAGTACACATTGCAGAAGAACCAGAAAGCTGTCATGCGGGATCAAACCAAGCGTACCCCATCCCATCCACCATCTCTAAAGGAGCCCTGAGAGAATAGGGGCGACAGCATGGGAGGAAGATTGGATTTTTGCCCCTGAACATTTCAGCCTCTTTAATTTTTAAGTTTTTCTTTTTATTCATGTATTTGGGAGAAGTATTCCAGATCCTTTCTGTGGAAGTGGTAGATTCTAATTAGTGTATATGCCGGCAGGTCTGCATGGAGTGAGTTCTGTGTAAATTCTAGCAGGAATGAAAAGAAAAAGGGAGCATTTACTGAAGGAGGGAGGAGTTGTGTCTCTGGTGTCGTGGAATCTGGTACTTATCTGCGTGGATCAGAAAGGCCTTTTGCCTGGACGCAGCGTGGCCAGAACAGTTAATCATCGGATGAAGTGGCAGAGGAGTATTTATCTTGTAAGCAGCTGAGCCCTCCTGGAAACATATTGTCTCGGGTTTGTCTCTCATCTGAAGCAATCCATTACTCACCTACAAATGTGTCACAGGTCCACAGCTATGAGGATCGGCTTCCTTAACATGCTTCACGTGAACAAAAAGGAAAAATGTTTTCGGTGCTATAACTTCGAGATTTAAAGGGGAAAAAAGGAGAAGAGACAGATAATGAAGTTGATCTTCTATTCTGAAATATAAGACATGGAATTCAGTAGTTTTAAAGGAAGGTTCTGGATGTTTACTTTTAAATCTAGTAAGCTTACTACCACAGAATAGTTTAGAGTTTTGGCCTTGTTCTTGTTGGGAAAAACCTTAGATAGTACAGAGAGATTTATTGGCTTGCAGGTAACCAGAAAGTTCTGCTCCTCTTCTTGCTCTTGCATAATTAGCATCCTCTTCAGTACTGGGTCAGCCTCATCAATATAAGAACACATTGAGGTTGTTCTCATTTAACAAAATCCAGCCCGCCTGTGGCCACACGCACCTGTGCCATGTTCAGCCTCCACACTTCCTCCCTTAGAAGTCTCTGAAAGGGAAGGCTCTGCGTCCCTCTCCCACTGCAAGGAATGACTTTTTGTTGTCTTTCAGTGCAGTCTGGCTGTCCTCTCCTTAAACACCTGCCTGCAGGACTTGTTTTTAACCCTCTGCACTCGTTGACTTGCCCCTCAGAGTTGGATGTCTCTGCCTTGGCCCTCATTAGCTTTCCACTGCAGCGTAGTGATGACGACACTCATGAGCTTAACATAACACAGATTTATTGTCTGAGTGTCTGCATGGGTCGGGAGTCTGGGCATGGCTTCCCGGGTCCTCGGCTCACATCTTACCTGGATGCTCTCAAGGTGTCGCCACGGCTACAGTCTCATCAAGGCCTGGCCTCCTCTGGGCTCGCTCAAGCAGACTTCCAGCTCTTGTGTGTTGCACTTGTAGGACAGAGCCCTCCCCCCGCCTTTTTTTTTTTCACTACTTACTGTCAGCCAGAGGCAGCACTCAGCTCCTAGAGGCCACCACAAGGCCCTAGTCATGTGTCCTTCTCTGAGTGTGGTGACTTACTTCAAAGCCAGCATGCTGTCTGCTAGGACCGAGGCTTCCTGAACATAAGGCAGTCGTGGACAGAACTGTCTTAGCACATTCACAGGTCTGGCCCTAGCCCAGGGGAGGAACGACACGGGGCATGTGCGCCATTCTGCTCACCGCGGCCTTTTTTCCACTTGGGCCTCACTCTCAATGGCATCCCCTTTAGTTCCACAGCTCTAAGTACCACCTCCTTATTCTGTCCTCAGGTGTCCAGGCCCCCACACAGCTACCTGTTCACACATCATCTCCCTTGGATGCCTGTTGGTGCCTCTGACTTGCTTCCTTGATGTGAGGAGTATCTTTGGCTACTGAAAGTAGAAACTTGACAGATCTCTTAAGTAAGAGACATTATCCTTGCACACAAGAAAACTAAAGTCAAGCAGTCCCCTGTGGTGCAACAGTCCACAGTGTGCATGGTCCAAGCTCCTTTCGTGTTCCTACTTCACACATTCCTCACAGGAAAGAAATACTGCTTTTTGCTGGGAAAACAGGAGCTCTCCCCAGGAGACTTATACTATATTTCATTAACAACTCTGTCACATGGCCACCATAATTATAAGGGAACTCAGGAAATCAGGATTTTTAGCTGAGCACATTGGTACTCTGAATGACACTGATTTTTGGTTTGGTGGGTGGTTTTTCTTTTTTTTTCAGGAAGGACAGAATGAACGTTGGGTTGGCAGCTAGCAGCGTCAGCCATGTCCCCCACTCACATGGGACTAGATTTGGCTGAAAACCAAAATAATGGTGACATCAGCGGATACCACCGTGCTCCTCTGTAGTGTGTAGCGCTAGTGAGGTGTGACCACCAGGACCCATGCTCTGTTTGCTCTATCTTTCTCAGCCTGCAGTGTCTGCGTGTGCTTGTGTGGGCTGTTCAGGAAGGAAGAATGCAAGGAAGGGAAAGATTCTTCCCTTTAAAAACCCCTTCCTGATGTCACACATACATGTGTGCTTACCGGCCTGTGACCAGCATCCAGTCCCATGGCTGCACATAGCTGGGGGAGGGGTGGGCGTTGGGAAGTGTGTTCTTTTTTCTGGGTTGTATGAAGTCAGCCAAAAATTGAGACTTACATTCTGTAGAACACAGGAACAGTGACAAAATTTGGTGGGATAACTAGCGTATCTGTACTTGTTCCAAACCTGGCAGTTCTACCACTTTTTAGTAAGTACTAGCCAGGTCCCCCAAAATGTGGCTGGCAAGGGAGGTCAGAAGCCTAAGAGTGAGGATCTGTCTTGGAGTCACCCTAATCACTTCTACTTTGCACACCTGTCTGCCACCCACTGTGTCTGCCCACCCTGCTGCCAGCACAGTCTGAGGACCATCCTCTTTTTGTGGGGACCTGAAGGACCTTCTGGCTTGTCACCCTGCTCTTACTCCAGCTCCCTATAGTCCTTGCTCATATTGCCCAGCATGATTTCTTTAAAGTAAAAATTATGTCATTCCTTTGCTGAAACTATTTGATGTGCTTTCCGTATTTTTTTTTTTTTTTTTTTTTGGTGCCGGGGATGAAACTTGGGGCCTTGCGCTTGCTAGGCAAGCACTCTAACCACTGAGCTAAATCCCCAGCCCCAGTGCTTTCTGTATTTGTATTTGACATAATACCCAGTTCCTATCCTCACATCCAAGGCCCTGTAATGTGGGCTGCCATTTCTCTGAGCCTCCTTGCTGGTTTTAAGCATCTTGAGCCCCTGAGGCTCTCTCTGTCTCTGCCTGAACATACTTTCAGCTCCTCACCTGACTCCCTCCCAAACCTGGCTGAGTTGCTCCTTGGATATTCGCGCCTCACACAGGCCCTTTTCCAGTGCTCTCAGTCTTTGCCCTGGTTTAGTAACTTGCTCACTGTTTATCATCTTTTCATGCCTTAAACTCATAAGGGCAGGGATGTTCCTGGCACTGAGGAAAGTATAGGAAGAACTCAGTTCCATGGCCTTCTTCGGAGACTCTTAAATTCCTGGAACTTTTTTTGACCCTGGCAAAAGAATAATACGCTTTAACGAATCCTAAAATGTATCCAGCTTCTCTGTTCTCTCTTCCATGGAACCAGCCTTCCTCCAGGAGCCCGTCTTCTCTAAATCTGCAGACATTTTGCTCCTATTCGGACTGATAGTTATTCTCTAGGCTGCTGTGCCCAGCCGTCTTTGGATTTCCCTTCCCCACCCCAATGGGATAAAGCTGTGCATCCTGATCCCATTTTTGCTCTCTGTGGCTTAAACTCTGTTTTCTGGAATTATATCATCTATTCCTTAGAGAAAAGAAGGCACAGAAGATCAACAGAATCCTTGAATGTCTGAAAATGCCTGTGTTCTCTCACACTTGATTGGAAATGTGTTTGGATTTAAAATGCATTTTCAACTTAGCTCTTCCAGCATCCATTGTTCCAATGAGAAGTCAGTTCCTACTACAGTTTTGTTTCCTTTGTAATGTCATGTTTTCTCTCTGTCTTTTCTCTGTCATCAATAGTCTGAAATCTCAGCAGACAAGTGTAGGTTAAGTGTGGGTCTTCTTTTAAAACATATTTTATTGTGCCGGCACTTAACAGGCTAATCTGAAGATATATGTCTTTTGTTAGGTCCTATGAAAATTCGTTATGTTTTTGAGAATTTCTCTTATTTTTAATGGATTGTTTATTAATTTTAATATTAAACCTCCTGAATTTATGGCCTTCGTGTTTTATCTTTTCACTGATCTTTTCTCTCACTTTGTTCTACATCTTGGGAGAGTTCCATGATTTTATATTCTACCCCTTTTAATTTTTTATTTCTGTGTCACGTTTTTCATCTCCAGAAGCTCTTTCCTTCTTCTCTATTTCTTTTTCATAGCAACCTGTTCTTGTTTTATAGAAGCAATGGATTCTTGAAGCCAGGTGTGGTAGTGCCTGCCTATAATCCCAGCATTTAGGAGTCTGAGGCAGAAGGATCACTGTGAGTTTGAGGCCAGCCTGAACTACACAGCAAAACCCTGTCTCAAAAAAAAAACAAACAAACAAACAAAAAAAAAACCCAAAAACAAAACAAAAATGGCCCCTTGAATATTTTTGCAGATACTAGAAAGAATTGTTAATGATCTCTTCTGTTACTTGATATATGTTTCCTTTGAGATTGTTTCATTTGCTTTTCTTGTCCTTTCTTTCATAGTGCTGGCTTTCCCGTGAAAGTGAACTCTGACTGTATATCCAGCCAGATGAACTTTTTTGAGTGTTTGTCATTGGTCCCTCTGTGTTGGGTATCTGAGTCTGATCTCTCTATAGGGAATGAGAGGAGAGAGCCAGTGTTTGGGCTAGGGGCTCCACATGAGCCAGAATGAATAGAGTGCAGTGACCACTGGTAGGTTGGGCACAGCATCCCGGGTTCTGAGAAAGTAAGAGTTCTGACTCCCTGCAGTCCCCTCCCTGCCATGTTCTGGGCTTGGGCTTCCTCTGCTCTTTTCTTCATTGACATGCTCCTTCTTTCTGTCTTCTAGAAAGTTGTTAATCTCTCATTTGGTGATTCTTCCTTCCTTTCTGCCTTTGTCTCTTCATGGTTCTGTTTCCTGTTTCTGTAACTCTTTGCTTACCCCTTTTTTCTTTTAACTGTCCATCAAGATTAAATTCAGTACATAAAAAGTCAAAATAGTAGTAACTTTAAAAAATTTTTTTTCCTCTCAAAAGGCAAATCTGATGATGGGCAGCTCAGGGCTGCTGTGGGCCCTCAGACATCCTGGCTCAGCTCGCTCTTTCTTCTCCATCCTTTGAAACACCTGTTTTCCATCCTCAGAATTCCCAAATGGAAACAAATGGTTATAGTAGCTACAGTCATCAAGGTCACAATGCAGGCAGGATGAAGGTGAACGGGCGTAGGACAGAAGGTACAAGCCAGTCGAAAAGCTTTTCACAGCTTCACTCACTTTGAAAGAGTTAAGGGAAAGCCCTTCGCCGTGGTAAGTGATTATATCTGATTGGCTTCTACTGTCTGCAGAGGCATTGGAGAAATGTAGCTTTTAAGCTGAATTTAACAAAATACATCATTATTCCCAATAATACAGGCAGTCTATTGGTGAGGAACAAAGGAAGAATAGATTTGGGGTTTGCAGCTTTGCTTTCACACTGTAATTTAATGGCAGTTTTAACTATGGAGGGAGGAAGCAAACTTAGGCTGAGCCTAATGGATGGAACTCCAGTGTTGCTATTTGAGATACACAGACTCTGCCTTCATGATGTGTAATAAATTTCAGCCTAGAACACTTAATGGTGAATATATCCTTACATATGGGAAGAATTTTTTAGTACATTTTTAGGTGCCCCGGTTTGTGTGCATTTTCTTATTCAAGATTATGCATATAATAAAGGAGCAACCTTAGTAAGTTTTTCCAAGAATTTAATTAGCACATTAAGGCTCATTCCATTTTTAGAGGCAGTATATGAGTTTCTTGCTGGTATAACTAAGTGTTGTAAACTTAGTGGCTTTAAACAGCACAAATGTATTATCTTGTGTTTTTAAAAATTGACTTTATTGGTATTCTTTTGATATACATAATGATCACATTCATCATAGGGAATTTGTATCCGTACATAATATATCTTGATTCTTTTTCCCCATTCCCCTGTCCTCCCTTCAACCCTGCTTCCCCTCCTTATTTGGAAAAGCTTTTTTTTTTTTTTTTTTTTTGTGGTGCCAGGGATCGAACTCAGGGCCTTGTGTTTGCAAGGCAGACACTCTAATCACTGAGCTAAATCCCCAGCCCCACTGGAAAAGCTTTGTTTCCATTTTTTCCCTTCTATTCCCTTTTTTTCCTTTCTTTTTCTTTCCCTTTCCCCTCCCTTGTCCCCCTTACCATTTGAACATTTTCTTCCTACTTCCCAGTATCTGTCATCCATTTTGGTCCTTATCTATGCTTTCAGTTTCTCACACCAGAGATTTTTCTGTGGTACAATATTTAAAGATGTGTATCTGATTTATTTCACTTAAAAGTGTGATCTCAAGGTACATCCATGTACCTAAAAATGTCTCAAGTTTATCCTTCTTTATGGCAGAGTAGTACTCCATTGTATATAAAAACCACATTTTCTTTGTCCATTCATCAATTGATGGGCATCTGGGCTGTTTCCAAGATTTAGCTATTACAGATTGTACTGGTATAAACATGGATGTGCATATATTGTTGTGGTATGATGCTTTTAACTCTTTTGGGAAGATACCTGGAAGGGGACTAGCTGGGTCAAATGGAACCTCTAGACTTAGTTTTTTAAGGAATCTCTATACAGATTTTCATATTGGTTGTACCAATTTACACTCTCACAAACAGTAGAGAAGGTTTCCTTTCTCCTCACATCCTCATCAGCATTTGTTATTGGTTGATTTCTTCACGATACCCATTCTTTCTGGAGTAAGATGGAATCTCAGTGTCGTTTTAATTTACATTTCTGAAATGACCAGCGATGTTGAACATTTCTTCATATATTTATTTGCTGTTTGTACTTCATCTGAGAAGTGTCTGTTCATGTCAGATGCCCATTTTTGGATTGGGCCTTTAAATTTGGGGGTCTGATTTTTTTGAGATATTAGTCGTCATGTGAAGAATAACTGGTGAAAATTTTTTTTCCCATTCTGTGGGTTGTCTCTTCACTCTCTTGGTGGTTTGCTTTGCTGTCCACAAGCTTTTTAATATGATGAGATCCCAGTTGCTGATTCTTTGTAATATTTCCTGTGCAATCAGGGTTTTGTTCATTGAGTCTTTGCCCACACCTATGTCTTCAAGACTTTTACCTGTTTTATCTTCCAGCACATTGTTTCTGTTTTAATATTTAGATCTCTGATCCATTTCGATTTTAGTTTAGTGCATGGTGAGAGATACGGGTCTAGTTTTAATCTTTAGCATGTGGAAAGCTAGCTTTCCCAGCACCATTGTTAAAGAGGCTTTCTTCCAGTGAAGATATTTGTTAAAGATAAGGTGGCTGACTGAGTTTGGAGTTGTTTCTGCATCTTCTATTCAGTTCCATCGATTCCTAGGTCTGTTTTTATGCCAATACCATGCTGGTTGTTTTTGTTTTTGTTGTTGACAACAACAGTTTTTTTTTGTTGTTTTGTTTTGTGCTGGGGATTGAATTCAGGGCCTTGTGCATGGTAGGTGAGCACTCTAACTACTGTGCTAAATCCCTAGGCACCATGCTGGTTTTTTATCACAGTAGCTTTGTAGTATAATTTCAAGTTAGAGATTGTGATGCCCCATGCTTTGCCTTTGTTTCCCAGAATTGCTTTTGCTATTCTAGGCTTCTTCTGGTTCCAAAAATATTTTAGGATTGTTTTCTCTAGTTCTGTGAGGTATGGTATTGGTATTTTGATTGGGATTGCATTAAATCTGTATGAGCTTTGGAAGTACGGCCATTTTCATTATATTGGTTCTGCCTGTCCAAGAACAAGGAATATCTTTCCATTTTCTGATACCCTCTTCGATTTCCTTTCTCAGAGTACTGTAGGTTTCAATGTAAAGGTTTTTTTACTTCCTTCGTTAGATTGATTCCTAAGTATTTCGTTTTTCTTGATGCTATTGTGAAAGGTGTTGGTTCCCTAATTTCTCTCTCAGTGAGTTTGTTATTTGTGTACAGGAATGCTATTGATTTTTGAGTGTTGACTTTGTATCCTGCTATGGTTCTGAATTTAGTTATTAAATCTAAAAGTCTTTTTGGTGGAGTTTTTGGGGTCTTCTGTGTAGAGTATTATGTCATCCACAAATAATGATAATTTAATTTCTTCCTTTCCTGTCCTTATTCCATTTCTCTTGTCTAATTTCTCTGGCTAATGTTTCCGGAGTTATTTTGAATAAGGATGGTGAGAGTAGGCATCCTTGTCTTTTTCCTGATTTTAGAGTGAAAGCTTTCAGTTTTTGACCATTTAGTATGATGTTGGCTGTTGGTTTGACATAGATGGCTTTTATCAGATTGAGATAAAGATTTTTCTATTCCAATTTTCTGTAGGGTTTTTATCGTGAATGAGTTGCACTTTGTCAGATGCTTTTTCTGCATCTGTTGAGATGATCATGTGGTTTTTATCCTTGCTGTTAATGTGGCGTATTACATTTATTGATTTGCATATGATGAACCATCCCTGCATCCCTGGGATGAATCCTGATTGGCTATAGTATATGATCTTCTTGATGATTTGCTGCATTCTGTTTGTCAGTATTTTATTGAGGTTTTTCATCTGTGTTCATCAAGGAGATTGGCCTGTTGTTCTCTCTTTTGGTTGGATTCTTCTCTGATTTTGGTATCAGGATGATCCTTGCTTCCAGGAGTGAGTTTGGGAGTATTGGTTCCCTTTCAGTTTCATTAAAGAGTTTGAGGCGTAGTGCCATTAGATCGTCTGTAAAAGTTATTGTAGAAAAAAAAAAAGTTATTGTAGAATTCAGCAGTGAATCAATCTGTCAGGACTTGGGCTTTTCTTTGTTGGTAGTTTTTTAATTACTTCCTTAATTTCATTGAGTGATATTGGGTTATTTAGAATTTTTATATCTTCTTGATTCAGTTTTGGTAATTCATATTTATCAAGGACTCTTTCCATTTCTGCTGTGTTTTCCATTTTTTTAAAGTACAGGTTCTTGAATTAGGTATTGAATGTTCCAGGTTTCTGTGAGATCCATTGTGATTTCACCCTTTTCATTCCTAATTGAGTGGATTTGAGTCTTTTCTTTTTTGATAAGGTTGGCTAAGGGTTTGTCTGTTTTATTTAATCTTTCAAAGAACAAACTCTTCGATTCATTTAATTTTTTTTATTATCTTCTTAGTCTCAGTTGCTTTACTTTCTGTTCTTATCTTTATAATTTCCTCCCTCGTACGTGCTTTGGGTTTGACTTGCTCTTCTTTTTCTAGAAGCTTGAGGTTCAACATTAGGTTGTTTATTTGAGCTTGCTCTGCTTTTCTTTTCTCTTTTTTTTTTTGTGGGGGTGGTGCTGGGGATTGAACTCAGGGCCTTGCACTTGCAAGGCAAGCACTCTATCACTGAGCTAAAAGTCTCCAAACCCTCCCTCTGTTTTTCTGATGTGGGAATTCACTGCTGTAAATTTCCCTCATAGGACAGCATTCATTGCATCCCTTAAGTTCTGTTATGTATTGGTTTCATTGTATTGTAGAAACAATCTAATTTCTTTTTTAATTTCACTGTCACTCATTGGTTGTTACTTAATTTCCATGTGTTTATGCAGTTTTTGTGGTTTCTTTTGCCATTGATTTCCATTTTCATTGCACTATGATCTGGTAATATGCATGGGATAATTTGAATTCCATTGCATTTGCTTAAGCATGTTGTGTGAGGCAGCATGTGGTTTATTTTGGAGAAAGTGTCATATGCAGATGAAAAGAATGTATATTCTGTTGTTGTGGGATGGAACACTCTGTAGATATCTACTAAGTCTATTTGTTCAAAGGTTTGGTTCAGCTCTGCTATTTCTTTCTTTATTGTTTTTTGGTGGGGGAGGGGTCCTGGGGATCAAACTCAGGGTGTCATGCTTGCTAGGCAAGCACTGTACCCCTGAGCTAAATCCCTAGCCCTCTGCTCTGATAGTTCTCTGTTGATTTTTTTGTCTAGTTCATCTGTCTGTGACAGTGGGGTATTGAGGTCCCCCATTACAATTGTATTAGTGTTTATTTGATTTTTTGTGTCCATTAATGTTTGTTTTATATAGTTGGGTGTGCTGGTATTTAATGCATATATATTTATGATTGCTATCTCTTTCTCTTAGATTATTCCCTTAACAGGTATGTAGTGACCCTTTTTGTCTCTTCTGATCAGTTTGCCTTGAAATCCACTTTGTCTGCAAAGAGAATAGGCTACCCCTGCTTTTTTCTGGATTCTTGTCACATGGAGTATTGTTTTCCATTCTTTGACTTTCAGTCTATGCATTTCTTTTTGAGTTAAGTGTGTTTCTTTTATGCAGCATATTATTGGATCTTGTTTCTTGATCCATTCTGCCAATCTGTTTCTTTTGATTGGTGAACTGAGACCATTCACATTGATGCGTATAACTAATAATACTGACTTATCCTTGTCATGTTATTTTCCTGTTGCTGGTTCACTTTGTTTCCCTTCTGTTTAATTGCCTCGCCTAGCATATTCATTATTTTGGGATTCATGGAATTGTTGTCTTTATAGTCTTTCTCTAGAATATCCTTCAGAACTTTTTGGAGTGCTGGTTTGGTGGTTAGGAATGTCTTCAGATGTTCTTTATCATGGAAGTGTCTTATTTCTCCATCAATTTTGAAAGATAACTTTGCAGGGTACAGCAGTCTGGTTTCTAGGTTGTTTTCTTTTAAGACTTGAAGTATTTCTCTCCAAGCTCTCTTTGACCTAATTGTGTTGAGAAGTCTGATGTGGTTCTGATGGGTTTTCCTTTATAGGTGAGTTGATTTCTTTTCTCTAACACATTTTGATAGCCTCTTCTTGTGTTGAATTTCTGGAATCTTGACTGTTATAGTCTTTGGTGTAGTTTTCTTTTTTTCTGATCATGGCTAATTGGAGTTCTGTATGCCTCACTTATCTGTATATCAAATTCTTTTTCCATGCTTGGGAAGTTTTCTGCCATTACTTCTGTGAATAGGTTTTTTATGTCCGTTGTGCAATATTCTGATTTTTTGGAATCAGAATCAACAAAAAATCAGATTGATTTTTCGTGGTCCTTTGCTATTTTTAAGTCTTTCATTTGATGATCGCTAACTGCCAACCCTGTCTTCTAGGTCCGTTATTCTGTCCTCACATTGGTGCATATATTTTCAGTAGAATTTTTAATCTGGATATCTGTTTGAATCTGTTCATGGAATCCAGTTCTTCCCTACGTTGGACATTCATGGTTTCTATCACTTTCCTAAATTCTTCTATTTTTTTTTTCTTTTCACCTGTATCTACTCTAGATTCACTAACCATATCCTTCATTATGGTCATCGTCTCTTTTGTTATCTGTGAAATTATTTCTGATTTGTTTTTTTCTAGCGCCCCATTCATCTGCTTTGTTATTTCTGCTTGTAATATTTCAAAATGTTTAGCTGGGTGGCTTTTGATTTCTTCCACCTCAATGCCTCCTGGATTTTCCTTGGATGAGCTGGAGCTTGGGTTATATCTTGCTTCAGTGTCTTCTCATTCTGTATTATTTTAAATTTGTTTTCTGTGTTGATGCTTGTAAATTGCTTATGGTAGGTAGCTTTATTACAAGTATTGAAACCGCCTTAGGAAATGACTAGTTTTCAAAGATGTCTTCTAGGGTAGCTGGTTTTTGGCTTTTGAGTCTGTCCCAAGGTTCTGCCTCTTCAATTTATTAGGGATGAGAAGTTGCTGCCTATTTCACATAGCACGCAGATCTTTGGTACTGGACTATAGTATCATTTATGTCTGCCAGACAATCTCAGTATTGGCATACAAGGGAGAACAAGTGATCACAACAATATGTCACCTTGGCTAGAGTAGTACAATCCATAACAATATCATCAAGCACAGTCTAGAAAATGACAAACTGTCATAACTGTTAATTTGCTACCTTTGACCACAGGTATAAGTTTTATAGTTATATAACAAAATCTAAAACAAACCAGAAATTTATTTACATAAAGATCCCCTCAACAGAGTGATTTTACCCTTATAGGAGAAAATTTAAAGGGAATAAGAGGAAAAAAGAGAAATAAAAGAAGGAAAAGAGATTAGAAGCAAGCTGAAAGACAAAGGAAGATTACATAAGCTTTGGGATACTGGCAAAGAAGACGGGAGGGAAAGAAGAAAGGAAAAAAAAACAAAAACAAAAGACCTAAATAAAACAAAAAAATTTAAAATGTTCGTACTCATGAGAAAACAAAAACAACCAAGAAAAAAGAAAAAAACAAAAGCAAAGAGAAAAGAAAAAAACAGATTTTGCTGTGATTTCAAGCCTGTGGTTATCTTATTGGGTCTGCAGTTTTGTGGTAGTGTCCAATTCAGGGCATGTCTCCGTGGTCACCAGTAGACAAAGAAGGCAGGCAGAGTCCAGGTCTGTGCTGGATTAGCCCAACAAGCCTGCAATAGGAATATGGCAGGGTGCTGATTCTGGTGCTTTCAACTCTGTAGAAATTCAGGCTGATCCTGGCCTCTGGTTGTGGGGTTATGGCCTGAGTTGTTCAGCCTACAATACTCTGGTTGTCCATTGCTGGCCTGACCTCGGCTCCCTGACCCTGAATGTCTCCCAAGGCTGTACCTCATGTAGTCACTGAGAACCCTGAAAGGAAGCCAGCCCAAAGCTACTCTGAGTCCCAGGTTCAGTTAGCCCCTCCCTAAACCGGTGTCTGGCCAAGCACTCTCTCCAGGGGACACTTGGACTGGAGTCACAGCTCTGGAGTCAGCCAATATGGAGGCCTCTGGGGTGGCCCGCCTTCGCTGTGTCTGTATATTCGAGCCTCCTTCCTCAGGCCATGAGCCAGGAGTCAGGGAGAAAGTGCAGTTTGCCACCTCCTTTTTCTGTGTTGAGGTCTGTCTCTTCACTTTCTCTGTGGCCCCCAATTCTCCCTTCAGACCCTTCCTGGGTCCCGGGGTTTCACCTTCCTCCTCTTCTTCCCCAAGTTGTCATATTCCAGTGTCTGGACTCCTGGTCTCAGAGAGGCTGATTTGCTGCTATTTGCCACTCTGCCATCTTCCCAAAAGTGACTATCTTGCATTTCTTGAAGTCCCACCTCCAAAATGAGCTTCACTGCACTAAAACCAAGGTGGTCAACAGGACTGTATGCTCGGTGGAAGCTGTACCACAGAATCCATTCCGACTTCTAAAGCTTGCCTGAGCTCGTGGCTCCTTCCTCTGTCGTCAGGCCGTCTATAATAGTCCTCTCACTTGGACCCTCTGGCCTCCCTTTTGTAAGGATCTTCGTGATTGCATTGACCCTGCCAGATAATCTCCCTATTTCAAGATCACTAATTTAACCAAACCTGCAAAATCTTTTTTGCTGTATAAACATTTGTTTAGGATTTGGTCATCTTTGGTGGAAGGAGATCATTGTGCCTACCTCAAGCAGCTCTAACTCAACTTCCAATAGGTCTTTATTTATATTATTCCTTAAAGTTGGTGTCCAGAAAGACTTAGCTAAAAACCAACATTCTGAATTCATGAATAGAATTTGAACCCAATTGTTAGGAATGTTGAAAACATTAGCCTCTGTTTTTTAATTCATTCTATTACAGAACTTTCAAGAACTTCTCCAAATGATGTGGTCTCGATGATATGGCATTTCTAGAGTTATAAACAATTACATTTCTTAGATTAAAAAATGTATAAAGATTTGGTATCAAAAAAACAATTCAAACAAAATTTTGTTGTATTGACTTTTACAACATAAATTGATTTTTAAACTAAGTTACTTTTTTAACCTCATTTACTAGATGTTTAATTTTTCAGGAAAAGTAATTGCAATCTGAAATATCAATAACAACTTTTAAAACTCAGAGCCTGGAGCAATTCACTTTTTTTTTTAAATTTTATTTTATTTTAATGGTACACTTTAGATGTACATAGTGATAACATTCATCATAGGGGATTTGAACCTATACATGACATATCTTGTTGCTTCTTTTTTTCCTATTCCCCTCCCCTCACCACCTCCTCCCTCCCTATTTACAAAAGCTTTGTTTCCATTTTTTCCTCCCATTTCTTTTTTCTCTTGTCCCTCTGTTCCTTTCCTCCTCCCTTGTTCCCTTTCCCATTTGGACATTTTCTTCCCTTTCCCAATATAATACATTTTAGTCTTTATTTACACTTTCAGTTTCTCACACCAGAGAAACTATGCGGTATTTAAACATGTGTGTCCGATTTATTTCACTTAAGAGTATGGTCTCAAGATGCATCCATTTACCTAGGAATATCTCAAGCTTATCATTCTTTATGGCAGAGTAGTACTCCATTGTATAAAAAAACCCACATTTTCTTTATCCATTCTGCTGTTGATGGGGATTTGGGTTGTTTCCAAGATTTAGCTATTACAAACTGTGCTGTTATAAACATGGGTGTGCATATATCACTGTGGTATGATGCTTTTAATTCTTTTGGGAAGATACCAAGAAGTGGAATAGCTGGGTCAAATGGAATCTCTAGTCCTAGTTCCCTGAGGAATCTCCACACTGATTTCCATAGCGATTGCACCAGTCTACATCCCACCAACAGTGGAGAAGGGTTCCTTTTTCTCCACAGCCCCTCCAGCATTTGTTATTGGCTGATTTGTTGATAATAGCTGTTCTTTCTGGAGTGAGGTGGAATCTCAGGGTTGTTTTAATTTGCATCTCTCAAATGACCAGTGATGTTGAACATTTTTTCATGTCTATCTGCTGTTTCTACTTCTTCATCTGAGAAGTATCTATTCATTTCAGTTGCCCACTTTTGGATTAGGTCTTTAAATTTGGGGGGTCTGATTTTTTTGAGTTCTTTATGTATTCGAAATGTTAGTCCTTTGTCAGAGGAATAGCTGGCAAAAATTTTTCCCCACTCTGTGGGTTGTCTCTTTGCTCTGTTGGTAGTTTCTTTTGCTGTGCAAAAGCTTTTTAATAATATCAGGTCCCAGTTGATTCTTTGTGATATTTCCTGAGCAACGTGGAATTTGTTCATAAAGTCCTTGCCTACACCTATGTCTTCAAGAGTTCTACCTATTCTATCTTCCAATAGATTTAGTGTTTCTGTTTTAATATTTAGATCTTTGATCCACTTTGATTTTAGCTTAGTGCATGGGGAAAGATACGGGTCTAGTTTTAACCTTTGGCATGTAGAGGCAATTCACTTTTGAATTCTCCCTGCTCATCCAGAGTAGATTTCTGTCATCTCTCTTTTTCTCCTTATCCATCTTCAAATACATTGTCTTCTCTTAAAAAAAAATACTCAGAACCCTTTTCCTAAAACCTGAAGAGTGAGGACACCTTAGTAAAGAATTTTTTGACAAAATTTCTGTATTGTTATATTTTCCTGTTTTTTTTTTTTTTTTGGTACCGGGAATCAAACTCAGGGCCTCATGCTTGAGAGGCAAACACTCTAAGCACTGAGCTAAATCCCCAGCCCTATATTTTCCTTTTTTAAGAAGTGGAAATAGCAGTGGTTTATTTCCTTCTGGCTTTTCCCTAGAAATAATCCCATCATAATTAACAGATACCTCTCTTTTTTTCTATTTGTGCATTTATAGCTTAAGAAATGTATAAAAACTCCAGAAATCCCTTCTAAGCATGTCAGGAACTGGGTCCCAAAAGTCTTGGAACAACGACGGCAAGGTTTGGAAACATATTTACAGGTAAGATCTGTTTGTTTGTTCACTTAATATAATATGATTTAAATTATCTGTGTCTTACTGTTTTTTCCCTCTGGACATGAGTGTGATAAAAATAATCAAGCAGACAGAATTTCCTAAATAAAAAAATTGTAATTTACAAGTATGTTGTTGGTTGGTTTAGCTTTTATTAGGTTCTATTTAAAATTGGTTTATGGATTAGGAAAGTGAAAATTTAATATAAAAGATAGGTCTGAAGTACAAAGGATCTGTCCAGATTTTTTGTTGCTGCTGTTGTTTTTTGGCTTTTGATTTTTTTTTTTTCAGTTGAATCCATTTGCACTGAGCTGTATTGCACGCCTGTTTAAATATTTTTTATTTTTGAGACAGTATCTCACTAAGTTGCCCAGGCTGAACTCAAACTTGAAATCCTCCTGCCTTCGCCTCCTGCATAGGCATGCGCCTCCACCATTTTTAATTTTGACTCTACATATTACTTTGTTTTTGTTTATTTTCTCTTCTGGGATTTGTTGTGTCCTCATAGTAATACCAGCCTTCTTGTTTAGGATATTTGCAAGCTGGTTTGGGTAGTGAGAAAAAGTGAGTTTTCAGTGGGCCTGGCTAACACATCTGTGCAATCACATTGAGAATGTATTTATAAAAGATTGCCTGTGATGAAGGGCCAGCTTCTTTGGAAATTAGGACATGTTTTTAGGAACAGTGTGTCAGGGAGCTCTTTTCTGCAGCTAAGGAGCAAGCAGAACTACCTGAGATGAAACAAAGGCACCCTCCCGACTGACAGGAAATGCAAAAAGAAAGGTAAACCTGGATCAGCTTCTCTGAGTTTTAAAACAAAAAGCCCAGAGGCCTC
The DNA here is from genome assembly GCA_004026905.1 of Hystrix cristata. Taxonomy (NCBI): domain Eukaryota; kingdom Metazoa; phylum Chordata; class Mammalia; order Rodentia; family Hystricidae; genus Hystrix; species Hystrix cristata. Next base: position 6,241 of record PVJO010008630.1, on the reverse strand, counting down.
AGGTGGATGTTCAGTGAAGTCCTTGTGAAGTCCCCAGGGCCCTGCTCAGGGCAGGTGTGAGGATGGACGGGCCCACAGTCAGCAGAGTGCCACACCTGAGCCCACCTGAGAAGTGGCGCATGAGAACGTGGAGGAGAGCTTACAGAGTGGGTGTCTTGCCTCTCGAAACAGAAGAGCTGGACCTCATGGAAGCTATGAATTTAAGGCTGATCCTTCTAAGACATTAGAAGACATTAGCTCAGAGAAATCAGCGGCCATGCTATTCTTCCTTTGGTATCTTTGTGGTCCCTGTAAAGTATTAACTCTAGGGTGGATTCTGTCTAGGAAGGACACTAGAAAACTATGTGAAGCCAGCATGCCATTTCCTCAGCTTTCGTTAATGGTTGTGTCTGCCTCACTGGTGATTGGAAGCTGAAGAGAGGCTGTCTCCACAGGCCTGTACTTAGTGCCAAATTTAGAGGACTCTCTCTAAAGAAGGATGCCAGCAGTCCATCCCTGGTCTCCTACACAGTATGTCCTTTTCTTTCTAATATTCAGCTAGGAAAGCTGTTGTACTGGAGGGTGCTGAGGATGGCTGAGAAGCTCTCTTTGCTGTTTTTGCTCTTCTGCTTTTGGGGTTGGTGGAAACGTTCTTTTTTACTGTCTCTCATTGGAGGTAAAAGCTTAAAGGATATGGGGATCCCAGATCGCAGGAATGTGTGTGGCCATGTTCCTAGAGACTCCGTATGTGGAACTATGAGACTTCCATAGCTTCAGGCAGCACTTCAGAGCAACATACAAACCAAAAACCGAAAAATGATACTTCAGAAATTGTATGCAAAGGATAAAAATGCATGTTCCCTATAATTAAATGGAATAGGTAAACAATGTATTTTCATTTGTAAGCCAGATTTTCCACAGATATTGTATATCTTCAAGCTTCAGTTCTGAAGAAAGCTTTATTCTTTTCCTCCCATTGTGTTTGACACATGACTTCCATTACTACTCAGTGTAAACATTTTAAGTTGTTTGTACTTTGGATATAAATATGTGGATAAAGTCATCTGGCACAGAGAGGGGTTTGTAGTGACACTCAAATTGAGCTTAGAATTTTCTATTTCATAAATAGGGCTTGAAAGATGTGGTTGAAGGGCTGAGAGGGCTTGCTTACTGTTGTGCATTTAATATTCAATTTGTTGTCACTTAATTCCCGGAGGGGAGCTTTTTCTTTGCCCTTTTCTACCTGATTCGGTCTGTAGGCAGTGGGAGCTAGCTGATAGTCACAGAGCAAAATGTGAACATTGTATTCATCTTTAAGTGAAATGCAAACCCCAGGCAAGGTATTCTTTCTTGATTTTAGGTATTTAGGCTTTTAAAAAATAAGATAGATACATTGCTGTTTCTTTTGCTTGCTTGTCTAACTCCAGCGGGAATCCCATTTACCCCTAGGGCCAGTCTGAACCCCAGCGAGTGGGTGCCACCAGCAATTCCCCACAGCACCTTCCTCCCACTAATCTGTCTCAGCAAGACGTGGCTGGTGTGGCTGTTCTTCAGTCCAGAAATAAAAGCATCATATTAATTTTCAAGATGTAATTTGTAAATAATTTCTTTTATATTTTAGCATCGCTTTTCAATTTCAATTAAATATTCAATTTAAATAATTTTAGTTTTAAAAATTACTTTAGTCAAGAAATAGGAATTTAGGAACTTTTCATAGTGTAAGTTTGAATATAGTTATCTTAGAAATATTTTATATTTTGAAAAAAGAACCTTACACTAGGAATGGCGGCATGTGCATGCTGTCCTGTTTATATGGAAGGTGGAGACACGAGGGTCACTTAATACAAGGAGTTCAAAGCCAGTCTGGGCAGCATGGTGAGACTCATCTCATAAAAAGAAAAAAAATGCCACTTTATTTTTAAATTTAAGCATATCAAATAAAAGTAATATGGAATAACCCAGTACAGATAATAACTGTGCAGCGTGTGGATCCGCTCTACTTAGTGACTTTGCCTTCAGAAACTTCTGCAGGTTTAGAAAACAGTCATTTTCACGTATTCTAACAATGTAACAACTGTAGCTAATAACACATACTATAACTTGCCCAGGGATTATAAAAAGATGATACAAGTCTCCGTAAGTGAATTTTTAATTTTTAAAGTATGTTTTTGAACACTGCCATTTCCTACGTAAATTTTTGAATGATTGAATTAGAAATAAATTCTAAGAAAAAAATGAAAAATCTAAATACATGCAGTGTCTTAAAATCAAAAACTAGAATTTATCAAGGATAGGTTAAAAGTTACATTGGTGATTTGAGTAATTTGAAGTATGGAAGCTTGTTGAACAATGAACTTTAATTTCATTTTCTAGAAGTATTTTCTGTATATTGAATAGGAAATCTAGTAGCTCTTACTTGTTATGTTCTTTTAAATCTTTCTCTTTAAGTAATATACCTGAGAAAAACTCCCTGAGGTTTAACAAATGAGGGAATTGATTCCCTGCAAAAAGAGAATTAAGCAACACAAGGTGTTTCTACATTGGTTTTTAATCCCAACAAGTCTGTGCCAAATAAGGATTTTCCAAATTGTGTATACACATGTGCCTCCCTTTATGATGGGGTATGTCCTGGTAAACTCACTGTAAGTTGAAAATATCAGAAGCCAAAATGCATTTACTCCATCTATCCTATCAAACACCACCACTTAGTGACAGGGTAGAGCACTGGAGAGTGGAGGGTGTGTATCCTGGTGATCAAACAGCTGAGTAGGACAGTGTGGTGGGACCAGCCCTCTCCCTCTGGGCTGTTGTTCTGAGGGCAGGGAAAGAATGGAGCCAACAGAACTGCAGTGAGGAAGGAACTGGGTGTGGTCTATAGAGCAAAGAAAGCCCTCACTAATGCTAGTCGAGGGGTCCTTTTGGCAGGACACCTGGGAAACACCCAAACCTAGAGGTTTGTGTGCAGCGTTTGGCTCACAGAAGGGCAGTCCAATGTGGGAAAATGAAGGTGTACAGTTTTTGTCGTCAGCAGCTTTTGTCATCAGCAGATTTTATTAGTCCTTTGCCCTTTGCCCTCCAATTAGTCCTTTGTCCCTTGTGCTCCAATTTCCTGGGGCCTATCTCAGTTTATCCAGGTCCTGGCCTTCAGTTTACTCAGTTTACTGAGGCCCTTGTCCTTCGTTCCTCTGTCTCCTGGTCTCAGTACCACATATTGCTACCCCAGGAAGAAGATCAGAATTCAAGAATACAAGTTACTCCTGAATGCTTATCACATTCACACCATTATAAATTTGAAATCTAGAGTGTATCTATACTAGAAATTCATCTACTTTAGGGGATGTTTTAACTTGAAGATAAAAATAAGGCAATTTGCTTAATGCTAAGTCTTCACCAAGTACCTGGGTTGTTTGAAGCAGAAGAGTGGATCCATTTCTCGTCTCAAATTTCCATGGTACAAGCTTCACATCTGGCCCTTACAGGACTACAGAGGGGCTGTACCAGTTCCAGAGCTGGTCTACTCTCCCACATATGCTAGGGCCCCGGGGGGAATAGTAGATAGAATGGTAGGAGGAGGAGTGTTTCCCTGGAAGTCCACCGTGCCCGCCTGGCTTATCTTTGCATACTCGCCCATCCGAGTTGTATCGGGGCCAAAGCCTGCTTCTGAAACCAGGGTGCGGATGGGTAATTTCCCTAAGGAATAACCAGGGAGTTCTTGGTAAAAGAAAAGGCAGCGTCGTGAATGGGAGTTGAGGAGCAGAGGGCAACCAGCAAATGTACACCAAAAACGCTGACACTGAGAAAGTTTGAGTGAATTGCTGAAGGTCACGAGAAGGTAAGGCCACTCCTGAGACTAGCATTCAGGCTCCTTCCTAGGTAAAATTTCCAGGGAACTAAAGTCACGGGTAGACTTGATGTTTGAATATCCAGAGACATTCTTTCCTTTCATTCTTGTTTTAAAGATACAAAATAATAATTAAACATTAGCCAATGTAATTTTTTTACATTTAAAATATTACTACCAATGAAGTTAGAAGCTAAAACATTAATGAATTTGGCATCTCATGGTATTTTCAGGTTTCTAAGAAGCAAAAATCTTATATTGCTTGCTGTTTCCCAAACTGATTTGACCATCAAACACGGATTACATGACAGTTTTGTCTCCTGATTTGAGGTGACTTTTTAACTTCTCTGAGACCCTACTGAAATAAAAATATCGAAAGTTAAGATGAAACAAACCCCAAAAGTTCAGAGTGAATTGCCAAGGAAAAGGGGATTATCAAAGGAAGAAGAATGTTCATAACTTTCTGGAAGAGGGGGTGTTCTGGGTGCCTGTGAGACCCTAAGGCAGAGCGGAAAGCAGCTGCCGGACTCAGCCGGGAGAGCCTGGGTGTGGTGGGAGGCAGCCTGCCTTGGTGGTGCAGGCTGCTCTGGACCAGGGCGGCAGGTGAGGCAGGGGGTGGGGAACAGAGAAGCTGAAAGGGATTTCAGAGCCTTTGCGTGGAACAGGTGCCCAGGCTGCTTTTTCTCAACAGAGCACGTGGGCCTTGATGTTCATCACCAGACAGATTTAAAAAGCAAAAAACTTTTCTCTTCAAAACAGTACAACAGTGACAACAAAAAGATACACACACACAGAGAATGGTTGGGAAAGCTAATCCTTCCAGATGTGGCTGATAGGGCCCCCAAGTTGACACCCCTCTCCCCACCCACTTATCCAAGGAAAAGCTCACCTGCCTGTGTGCTCGGCCGCGCTCACGTAGGAAAGAGGCCTGTGTGAGCGTCCTCCTCACAGTGAGCTGAGACCCGCCGTGGCCACCAGACTGTCTTCTCAGTGTGGGCTGGCGAGCAGGTCTCTGCAGAATACAAGTAGCATGAACAAAAAGACCAAGACGAGTGTGACTACAGAGGAGACTTAGAATTAAATGTGTTATTCAATCAAAGACATTCAGTAGAATTCTGCTCTCTCTGTTTGGGGACCTTTTTCATAATGTATAGACACAAAAACTCTGAAAAGGTAAAAGACATGGAGAACCAATCCAGGGCCAGTGTCCTACTTTCTGGAGTCCTAGAAAGAAAAAAAAGGGCAAAATACGAAAAGAAGAGAGATGGGGATGCAGTTCAGTGGTAGGGTTGGGGTCAGCTCTTGGGAATGGAGTGCTAGCCTAGCATGTTCAAGGTTCAGTCCCCACCACTGTTTTGTTGCTTGTTTGTTCGTTTGTTTTCGAGTCTGGAAGGAAACAATCAAGGGAAAAATATTGGCAATTTCCTAGACAGTATGACTTTTTACATAAAAATAAGTCTTCCATGGGCAGAAGTAAAGAATGACAGAAGCTCTATAATGTCTAGACATACCTGGTGAAATTTCAGTATATTAGAGATAAAATCTATCATCTTCTAAAAATAAAATTGATTGATGGGTAAAATTGAGGTCCATTCAGTCATGGCTTCGTTTCTTCCTTTCAAACTGGTTTATTAGTCAGGTCCCTCTATTCTTTTGTAGGCACATTAAATTGCAAACTTACTTGCTTTTAGACAAAGGCTTTTCCTGGTAATTTTGCATTCGTTGCTTGTTCCATTCATTACAGAAATGGAAAATTTATCTTTCTGAGAAAGGTACCCACATCTTACATCACTCACTTGAGAATAACCATTCTTGTTTATATTTTCATGTGGTCATAAAGAATGAGCAATAATTAAATGTGTAGCGAATATTGGAAGGTAAACAGAAACTGCTCATAGAAATTAAGAGTAAGAATAGGCTAAGAAAATAAATATTTTTTTAAAGAAATTCATTCGAAGAGAACAGTTTTGGAGCAGGGGTGGGGGCTGGTTTGTTACATAGGCAGCAGATGCAGTATTCCTTCTTTGTGGGTCCTTTTTACCTGACTAGCCAGCCCTTCATCCACTCTTGAAACCGTATAGTGTAGTATAATATTCATTAGGTCAGTGGTGCACAATGGATGGAAGAGTATTGTATTTTTAACTTTTCCAATAGTACATGAAAGTACTTACTAAAGTTGAGCACCTGTGTTTGAAAATGTCATGTATCCTCTATAATTTTTGAGTGCAATAAGCTGCATATGGTCAGATCAAGCTTAGGCATGCTGCTTAAGTCTCTCATATCTTCATGTGGCTGCTTGATCTGTAGGAAGAACGATCTTTTAGAATACCCCAGTTTAAGTTTCTTGTTAGTGATATAATCGGGCTTCATTCAACTACATGTGCTTCTAAGTCAATCTTGTTCTATGAGTATTTTTTTTTT
>PVJO010008629.1:0-74116 GCA_004026905.1 Hystrix cristata | reverse complement strand
TTAATATAGTCTTTAATCATATAATATTAAAAAAGCAAACAAATTCAGGATATATAAGTGTTAAAATGTAAACTTATGTTTTCTATATAAGATGTAAAGGGAGCTATGTGTCTATAGTTTCTCAAAATTTTCAATTTTGAACATAAAAATATGATTTTTAGATGAAATTTGTACATAGTTCAGGAGGAAAATTGTCTCTCTCAACTTCATCTTCCATAGCTACTTCTACATTTGTCTTTAAACATTTTGGCGCTTAATGCTCACCTATTTCCAGGTGGGGTAAATTTTGGAGGTTGATTATACCATACCACTGCACTGCCCTGGTACCAGCACTGCTGTGTAGTACTGTTTTATTATATCCACAAATCTGATGTTGCTGTTTTTATTACTTATGCTGGAAATCTTACAGGAAGATGAATTTCCTCATATAACAATCCACGTACTGTTAAATGCTTGTACTGTTTAGCAGGTGGTGCGATATGAAGCACAGAATTAGAGCAAGCAGTTGTCTGAATTCTGCATTATAAAAACTGATGGATTGGCTAATGATATGTTGATCCAGAATCCACCACAAGATTGAAATCCTGTGACTATATTTATAATATTGTTTTCCAAGATGTTCCTAAAACATCTTGTAAGTGACACAGAAATCTTAACACCTTAATGAAATGAACTTCTCTGATGAAAAGTCTTCAGAATAAAATGTTTCTTAATGCTTACATACTATGTAATACAATATGATACATTCTTTTGGCCTCTTCTAAAAATACCTTTACTTTATTTTCACATGAATTTAAATGCATTTTAAGCAGTGGGATAACCATGTTCACACAGATAGCAACACAGCTTAAAATCGGTGGTCATTTTTCCATTCCTAAGCTTTTTTCTAAACACTTTTCTTTTAGGAATGTAAACTAGTACAACTACTATGGAAATCAGTATGGAGATTCCTCAAAAAAATAAACTAGAAATTCCATTTGACCCAGGTATTCCCCTTGTAGATATTTTCCCAAAAGAGTAAAAAAGACATCTTATTACCATGATGGATGCATACCCAACTTTACAGCAGCACAACTCATGATAGGTAAATTTTAGAATCAGTCTATAAGTACATCGACAGATGAATGGATAAAGCAAACCTAGTATATACACGATGGAGTAATACTCTGATAAATTTGAGTCATTTGGACATAAATGGTTGCACCTTGAGACCATAATGTTAAGTGAAATAAGTCAGAACACAATATTAAGTTAATAAATCAGGAATATTAAGTGAAATAAATCAGAAATAAATCATCACAAGCTTAAATGAAAAATCCAAAATAGATATAAAGAGCAAAATAAAAGATAGAAAATAGGAGATAGGGAGATATTTTTCCAAAGGGAAGAAGTAAACAAGATAGAGCGAAGGAGGAAGGATGGAAGAGAAAGAGAATAGACAAAAGAATTGGGAAAAATACCAGCAAATTTTTGCAAATGGGAAGGGAACCAAGAGGTGGAAGGGACAGGGGATGAGGAGAGTGATAGGAGATGAAAAATGAATTAAGATGTATTATTTACAGTGCCAAGTCCTCATGATAAATGTAATCTTCATGAACTGCAAACATGTACTAATAAGAATAAATTTTAAAAACCACCTTAAGGAAAATTTAGAACAAAGGAGCTCCTGAGAAGAAGACTGAAGAGGGAAGCTTGACTTGAGAGCCAGTGTGAAGGCTTGTGCTTGACAGAACGACAAATACTTTATGGAATGGGAGAGCTCTGCAAGACCATTTGGGATACAAGAATCACAGTTAGTTCTTTCTTCACAGAGAGGCTGAAAACAAGGTTGTGAGGTAAAAACCCAACATTCTGTTAAATTTGTATTTCTGATAAAAGATGAAGAACATTTACTTTTATCACCAATATGTATTGCTATGCTAAATAATTATACTTAATATTTGTACTAAAATATTTGTTTTTAATCTCATATTCAAATTTGACTGAAAACCTCTATTGTATTTATTAACGTTTAGCAATTTCTCCTCAGATGGACCTTGTATCAGAAGAGTTAATTACTTAATAGGCAGCAGTTTCTCCTTTCTCTTTCCAATGATTTCATCAGTCCAGAAAGATTAATCATAATCAGTTATGGCAATCTTGCTTAGTTTGCCACTTACTGACATTGATTAACTATATAATGCAGGCAATTTGAAACAAAGAGAAGGTAGTAACCACATTTGCTGTGCAAATGTTATTCTTGATGAAGGGCGGGAGTATGAGAATATTTTTTTTTCTATCTACCCTAGAGCGACTCTGTTACCCACGCCCTTGGCCCACCCACAGAATTTGCTAGAGGGAAGCACTAAAGACATCACTAACAGCAAGCATAGGAAAGCAAAGATTATAAATGCTCTCAAAGGTGAAGAATGGGGGCTTCACCAGCCAGAGCTTGGTGCTCACAAGGCAATTAGAGAAGCCCCAGGATCATAGAGGCAAAGATTGTCATTGTTATTTATAAAACGACTATATTTTGCATGAGTTCATTCAGTTTCTAGATATGAAATCTGATACCTATAAGTGTTACTGAAAAGGGAATTTGTTTTCCTAAATTTGTGACAGCAAATCAGAAGGGTCATTTTAAAATCTAGCATATCTGGGACTTTAGGGGAAGGGACTGGGAATGAGGTGAAGGCAAGTGAATAGACTTTAGTAAGCATCCCTGGGTCAAAATGTTTTTACATCATAGCAATGTCCCTCAAATGGCACAGACTAATGATTGTTTTCATCACAAAAATATAAAGAGAGGATGCGCCATCATCGTTTTGTTTCTTGTGGGGTCATTGCAATATAAGCATGTCACATCAAAAACAATGATCATCATCTTATACCAATGGTAGAAACAATATATTAAAAGAACACAGAAGTACTAATGGAAAAATCCTGGGTTCCTTAGGTCAAAATCGAGTTTTATGCCAAACTTTACTATGTATGTTTAGACTCCTTATTATCAAAAATATTCTTAAAAATTCTTCAGTTTTTAAATTTCTTAAAGTAAATGTGTATCAATGAAAAAAAATTCTCAATTCCTCAATTTCTCTTATTTATATAAACAAAAAAAAAACAGCATTAAAGACAACTGTTGCACTAGTCACTTTTCCACTTCCAGAACACAGTACCCTGCACTCACAGTTTAAAGGAGGAGGGCTTTATTTTAGCTCACAGTTTCTCCCAATGGCTAGCTGGCTCTAAGGCAGAAATGGTACGATAGAAGGGCCTCTCAAAAGAGAACTACTCAGCCCATGACAGCCAGAAAGCAGAGACAGGGAAGAGCCAGAAATATATCTCTAGAACTAGAAATGCATCATCTAAAGAGGTGTACTCAGTGACTCGCCTCCTCCTGCCTGGCCTCATCTCCTACCAGCATATTCAATAATGAACTCGTCAATGGATTAATCCATTCATGAGCATAGAACTCTCATAATCCAAATCACCTTCTCAAAGCCCTACCTGTGAACATGAGAGACTTAGGGGGCCATTTTGATTTAAACTGTAACACCCAGGGAAATTAATTTTTTGAAACTATTTACTTAGTGACTTTCATTAACTATGCAGTGCTTGATAAGTAACGTACCTTGCATTGCATTGGAAACATTAGGCATAAAAAAAAAGGATCCCAGAACTTAGCCTGGTTAGAGATGTGAAAGTGGAAAAGTTGATGAAGAATTAGGTTTGGTAGGTGAAATCCATGATTATAATAAGACTGTATTGTAGTGATTTAGACATTGAAGTATAACAAATATGCAGTGAGTTAGTTTTATATTCACAGGTGAATTACAAGTAGGCAAAAAGATACACAGTTTGGGGTCCATAACTACCTAGTTGTAAGTTAAATGTAGATTAAATCACCTAGGGAAATGCTGTAGAGAAGAAAAATGTATACAGACACAGACCAGGGATGTTTCCTGGAGTGGTTCAAAGTTTAAAGTCTATTGTGAAACAGTGACTATTAAAGAATACAGAGTAGTAGTTTGCAATGAGAAATGCCAGGACTGTTTCACAATCAATTGTATTAAACCCTGCTGAAGAGTGACTGAAAGGAAGACAAAGCAACTTCTGCAGATTTGGCCCTGAAAATGCTCTTTGTGACCTTGACAAGAATTCTAAAGAGTATGTTTGATATTGGATTAAGGAAGGTAAAATGTCATTGGCAGAGGAGAAAATCTCAGCACTTTTTTTTTTTTTTTTGTAGTGAGTGGAAGAAGTGAAATGAGACAGAAGACCAAGAAAGGTATACAACAACACATGTTCAAGTGCCTCTGGTAACAGCTGGAACATAGTTTAAGAGTAATAAAAAGTACAAGGGGGAATATGGAAGATAACTGATAACAGAGAACAATGAAATTAGATAAAGAATATGAAGCCAAATATAATTATGACTATTCAGTTGATGACAGAATAATGAGAAAGCTCGTATTTGAGTCTTTTTTCCTTCTTCAGTAAGTTTTCTAAAGTAAGTAGGATCACTAGCTGTGAGTGGAGACTGAAGGAAAAGAAATTTAAAGATGCAAAACAGTTACCTGAGAATAAAGAAAAACTGATTTAATGAAGACAAAGTTGACATCTCTGGTGCTGTTGCCCACTTGAAACTTATTTTCTTGAATTTAAGGTGAAATCAGTCAAGTAAATGTGTGCTTTTTCCTTAGCAACATCCAGGAGGTTAATGTTTTGTTCAATTTGTTTCAAACAAACTTTTTTTTTTTTTTTTTTTTGGTAAGGATTGAAGTGAAAAGCAAGAGCAAAATTCACTGAAAACCTGCATGTTCGAAATCTGGAGGTTTTATTGTCATAAAGGAACTGATGTAATTGCAGTTCTTCAGATAAATTAACCAGAAAAGCAGAAGTGTTTTCAAGTTGTAGAAAGCAAGGTTTTGAACAGGGCGAAGTTACTGATATAACAAGTTCCAGTTTGTAGCTATCAGAAGGGTGGAAGAAAAATTGAAGGAAAGGTCAGGGAACCAAGAAAACTAGTCATTAGAGCAGTTATATACCTGCATGATATGTTTTCAAGAATCACGGGGTGGAAGGTGAAGAGGCAAATAAGGCACAGCAATTGATTAGTGATTGCAGAAAAATAAGCAGGAAATCTGAGGATCGCAGAAAGGAGACCAGGAAGGTGGCGCTGTGTAATCAGGAATGCACGCAAACAGTTGTATGGCTTTTGAAGGAGGAGAGAAATAGGACTTGGGGGAGCCAAACTACCTATACGCATTTTAGGAGGTACAACAGAGAGAATGATAGCTAAAAACCATACTCCATTTAAGAAGACGTGAGGAGGTGATCTCAGAATGTCACGTGGAATTAATTATAAAGAAGGCAAAGTAACATTTTGTTGATCGTAGATTTGGAGTGTTAGTGACTCAAATAAAATGCCACGGTCCGCAGGGCCAAGCAGAACAGGGCAGAGGAGCGGTGGGGAAATGAAAGGAGAATCACACAGGACAGCTGGGACCGAGTGCAGCCATCAGCCTGATGAGCAGAATGGCCCCCTACAAAGCGCAATCTTTATTTATAGGCCTCAGCACAATCTTCACTTATAAGCTTCAGCAGGGCATAATATAAAAGAAACGTGCTGAGTCATTTAAAACAAAGATAAACAACTCGCAAAACATAATCAGAAGTCCACATCAGCTTGTGGTATTATCAAGAACTAGCAACACAGGGAACTGGGTACAGAATAAGCTTTTGACCTGGAGCCCTGGCAGCCAGGCCTGTTATTCTACAAACCCAGCACAAACAAGCTTTCTTGCCCCGGGGACCCTGTCCACGGAGGCTGCAGGCAAGGAGCCCAGGAGTGTGTCCTTAAAATGTGCCCTATCTAAGGTGATCTGGAGAAACGGGGATGCATGCCGTATAAGGCCAAAGTCTTTCTATGATGGCCCACCGGTGGGCGCAGAATTGTTGTTGGCTCCCGACCATTAAATACTTTTACAATGTTCAGGAAAGGTGGGGAGAAAGACTATCAAACAAAGGTATAGTAACTTTGGATGGAGCGGGATTATCTGAGCTTCCGGGCATTCTGACTAAGAGGGAATGAAAATATACACGAGAACGGATGAATTTAGGTTTTAAAATTCTCTTTTAAAAGGCTGAAGCTTTACATTATCTGATGATTTTGCCATAGTAGAATGCATCCACAATTTTCTTAATGTGAGAGAGTGACTGGCGTTGAGTTATCTGTGGAACAATAAGGTACCAGAAATGTTGTCATTTGGATGCTTGGAGAACTTTGCTGAACATCTAAAATATGGTCTACGCAAACTTCTGAAGGTAAATTAAAATAACGATGACAACAAAAACAGCAAAGATAAACAAAAATATATTGAGAAGTCTTTTAATATGCACATTAATTTATTAATATTTATGTTGAAAAGACTTCAACTCATTTATCTTGCCATTTACATTTAAGAAACTCACACATGGAAGTTTTAAGTATTTTAAAATCATTAAATGTTTAAAAATCATGACAATGTAGTGATTGGATGTCATGTAATTTGAAACCCATGCTGATATGATTTAGATGTGGTTTAAGAAATATAAGAGTTTTATAACCTCATAAAAATTTAACTATATAACATAATTTTATTGTTCGATCATTACCCAAAACATCTAAAATCCATTTTATTACCCTAATTTGGACATAGTCCAGAACAATTACACTCCTTGAATTCACAGTACTAACTTCATTTCTGTTTAAATTTAGGTTCAAGATAAAATGGTGGATACAATTAAATGAGAATTGACTATACTGCATTAACATTAGAATTCCATAACACTTTCAACCTATCTTTGAACTTTTATACTTTGACAATTATTCAAAATACTCCACCTAAGCATGTGGATGTTTGTACAGTCTTGAATTTCAAATTAAGTATGTATGCTAGTTATGTATAATATTATTGATATAATCCCAGCCTAACATATTTAAATCAAATAACTACAATTTTTTTGATAGTTAATTTCAGCTAATTGTAAAATGTTTCAAAGTATGATAATGACCCAGAAATAAGTGATTCAGCGTATAAAGATGATCTCTTAACATTTGAGTTCTTAGTGTTTATTGTGTTCAGCACTTTCCAAGAATTAATTCATTCAGATAATACTACAACTCTATTGGGTGAATTTATTATTATTCCCATTTTACAGATAAACAAATGGTGAAAGAAAATTTACATAATTTATCCAAGCTCCTTCATCCACTCAACTGTATGCCAGAATCTGAAACTAGGAAATCAAGCTGTAGCACTCTTATTGCTGACAGTGTCACACACCTACTTCCAAATACAAAAAAAAAGTTAATGCCTTATGTTTTCACTATATTACTTTGACTTTTATTCATATGGAAATATTAATTCTCATAAAATCAAAGGCAGCAAAACAAAGCAAATTGCTTCTCTTTTTTATTTTAAATTGCTTCTCTTTTACACAACTCAAAAATAACCTGAAGAAAAACAATTTTTAAAAAACACTTTTTATTCATGCCTGCAAATGTAGGAAGAAAAAATACCAAACTTATGGAATTACATATTTAAATTCAAGGATAAAGCAATGTCTATTAACAATTCAGTATCAGAATTCATATAAATTATTCATTGAGTATCTAAGATGTTTTATTCATATATTGGTAAATGAATATATAACTATTTGAAAATATTTTTATTGGTGACATAGAAGTATTTGTTTTTTATTTTTTAATTCAAGGGGTAATAATAAATAAATAACTTTAATTCATTATAGAAGAAAGAAATTGTTGTTTTCCACACATTTTATCATTCTTAGAATGAAAACTCTGGATAAAATATGCTCCATAGTGATTAGAAGTTTTATTTTGTGGTGAAGAGAAACAGCTTTGAGAGGAGATTAATATATAAAGCAATTTGTCTTTGCAAATGTAAATTGAAATTTACCTAATGTATCTTGAGGAGTGTTTCCTTCTGCACAGGTGCTGTTGAACACAACTCAGTTCCTCTATATGTAAGGTACAGTGATTCTCTGGAACGATACCCAGACTGTGCTTGGAATGTGGTATTCTGTAGATTGGCGGAAAGGATGGTAGAATACTGTGTGGTCAGGGTTGACAAAAACCCTCAATTTGTCCAGGTACTTGAATTTTCAGATCAACAAAAAGTATTTGTTTACTGTAAATATGTTCCGCTTGAACGTTACAAGTTTTGCCCATATTCGTTGAAATTCAAATTTAATTTGGTATCTTCAATTTTTATTTGTTAAATTTAATGCTAGATGTATGTCTCAAAACTCTGGGACTTGTTGCACATGAATCTACTTTATCATAGCTGCAAATTTAAACTCCTTGAAATTACACTTCAATTTATTTTACTAAAATAGGGAAATACTACTGGACATAAAAGGTCAGATAAAAATAAGCCTAATTATAGTGAGGATCCTGACTACACCACTATCACAGAGAGACAGATGAACTGAACAAAAAAAAATCAACAAAGAAACATCAAAGTTGAATAAAATCTTTGAACAAAGAAACTCAGTAGATATCTATAAAAGTATGCTACCCAACAAAAGCAGTATATATATTCTTCTCAGGAGCACATGGAATTGATCCAAAATAGAGCACATACTAGCCAGTAAAGCAAGCTTAAGTAAATGTAAAATAATTGCATTTATACCATGCATATTATCAGCTAATACCACAATAAAACTAGAAACCAACAGCAAAAGAGAACACAGACATTGTGCACATACATGGAAACTAAATAATATATTTTTAAATAAACAATGGGTTACAGAAAAAAAATGAAGAGAAATAAGACAATTTGTAGAACTGAATGATAACATCAGGGTTGTACCCCACAATTTATAGTGGAAAAAAAACAAAACAAAACAAAGCAGTCCTAAGGGGGAAGTTTATAGCTGTGGATGCTTACATCACAAAAACAGAATGAGCTGAAATAAATATCTATTACGCATCTCAAGTCCTAGGATAGCAAGAGTGAGTCAAACTCAAAGCTAGTACAAGAAAGGAAATTATAAATATTGGAGCAGAAATAAAAAAAATTTCAATAAATCAAAAATTGGTTTTGCAAGAGAATAAAACAGACAAACTCTCGGCCAATCTAACCTCCAAAAAAGAGGAGAAAAGATCCAAATGAATGCAATTAAAATTGAAAAAGGCGAAGCCACAATGGCCAATGCTAAAATAAAAAAGATTATCAAATACTTCAAAAAACCGTACACTAAAAATTGGAGAATTCAGAAGAAATAAATGGATTCCTAGATGCATATGAATTACCAAATCAGAACCGAGTGGATTTAAGAACTCTCAGTTATCCAATAACAGGCAACAACATTGAAAAGTAATAAAAAACTTACCAATTAAGAAAAGCCCAAGCCATGATGAATCCACTGCTAAATTCTACAAAAACTTCAGGGAAAAGCTGACACCAATATTCCTCAATCTCTTTAATGAAATGGAAGGGAAGGAGGACTCCCAAAGTCATTCCTGGAAGCTGGTGTTACCTTGATTCTAAAACCAGCTATCAAGTCAACCTAAAGAGAATTATAGACCAATCTCTTTAGTCAATATAGTTGCAAAAATCCTCAAGAAGATACCATGAAATAGGATGCAATGAATCATCAAACATATTAAACATCATGACCAAGTAGGTTTCATCCCAGGGATGCAAGAATGGTTCAACATACTTGCATTTGTTGAATCAATAAATGTAATACAATCACACAAACATAAAGGACAAATGTCACAATATCATCTCAATAGATGCAGAAAAATATCTCGGACAAAATCCAACATCCTTTCATGATAAAAATCCTGAAGAAACTAGGTATAGAAGGACTTTATTTCAATCTGGTAAAAGCTGTTTATGACAAACATACCACTGACATCATATTAAATGGAGAAAAATTAAAAACTCTCCCTTTAAGGTTAGGTATAAGACAAAGATGTCCACTATCACCACTCTTATTCAACACAGTACTTGAAATATGAGCAAAAGAAATTAGGCAAGAAAAAGAAAAGGGATATGTATAGGAAAGGAAGCAGTCAAATTATCATTATTTACAGATAACATGATCATCTACATATAAGACCCCTCTCAAATCCACCAAAAGACACTTAGAATTAATAACCAAGTTTAATAACATAGCAGGATACAAAAATCACACAAAACTCAGGAGCATTGCCAAACACTAAAAATGATCCCACTAAGAAAGAGATGAGGAAAAAAAATATTTACAATAGCACTAAGAAAAATTACATACTGGGAATTATCCCAAGGAAGTGGAAAACCTCCATAATAAAAACTAAGGTATTCTAATAAAGGAGATTGAAGAGGACATCAGAAAATGAAAGATATACTGTGTTCCTGGAGAGGCAGAACCGATATTATCAGAATGGCCACACTTCCAAAACTGATTTAACACAATCCCCATTAAAATACCAATCTATTCCTCACAGAATTAGAGAAAACAATCCTAAAATTCACATGGAAACAGAAGAGACCCAGAGTAGCAGAAGCAATCCTGGGCAAAAAGAGCAAAGCAGGAACATCACAATCCTGGATTTCAAGTTTCACTGTAAAGCCACAGTGATAAAGTATAATGATACTGACATAAAACCAGAAACATGGATCAATGGAACACAACAGAGGGCGCAAAAAACCCCCCTTAGGTCCATTTGCCTTTGACAAACAGAACAAAAACTCATGCTTGGGGAAAGACAGCCTCTTCAACAAATGATGCTAGGATAACTGGCTACCCATAGGCATAAAAGTCAATCCAGACCCAGACCCCTCACCATCTACTAAACTTAAATAAAAAATGGATCAAAAATAAATGTTAAAACTGAAACACTTAACCCGTTGGAACAGGAAATAGGTAAAACTGTTGAAGTCACAAGTGTAGGCAAGGACTTCCTGAACAGAACCACAGTTGTACAGGAAATAGTACCAAGAATTGACAGATAGGATTATGTCAAATTAAAAATTTCTCCACAAAGAAAGAAATGATGAACAGAGTAAGAAGAAAATCTGAAGACTAGGGGAAAAAAAATGGTGAGCTATTTCTCAGAGGACTAACATATAGAATATAGAAATTAAAAAATTAATTCCCCCCAAATAAAAGACCCAATCAAAAAATGGGCAAGTGAGATGAATCAACACTTCACAGAAGAAGAAGAATGAATGTGAAATAAATACATGAAGAAATGCTCAACATCACTGGCCATTAGAAAAATGCAAATTAAAACACACTGAGAGTCCATCTTACTCCAGAATGAATAGCTATCATCAAAAAAGTAAATATTAACAAATACTAGCAAGGCTGCAGAGAAAAAGGAACCCTTCTACAGTGTTGGTAGGAATGTAAATTAGTATACCTACTATGGAAATCAATACAGAGATTTTTCAAAAAACTAAAACTACATATTCCATTTGATCTAGCTATTCTCCTTCCAGGCATCTTTCCAAAAGAATTAAACTCATCGTATTACAGTGATACATACATATCCATGTTTATAGCAGCACAATTTATAACAGCTAAATCTTGGAAGTAGCTTATACATCCATCAGCATGTGAATGGATAAAGACAATATAGTATTTACACACAGCACAGTAGTACTCTGCCATAAAGAAGGATAAACATGAGTCATTTGTAGGAAAATGGATGCACCTTGAGTCCATAATATTAAGTTAAATAAATTGGACACAAAAATTTAAGTATTGAGAGTTTCTCTTATATGAGAAACCCAAATTATAAATGAAGAGCAAAATAAAAAAATAGATAATAGGATGCAGGGAGATAGATCTTTCTTGTACATCCAGGGGATTGGGAGATAGAGGGAGAAGGGAGGGATGGGGAAAAGTGGATGAAAAAAGGAATTAAAATGTGTTACGCACATGCACCAACCATATAGAAGGAATGTAAACATGTACTGCAAAAACGTAATAATAAAATTTTAAAAAATAGTGAATTACCTTATATTACGTTGAGTGTGTTATTTGTGAGCAAAATGCAGTGTGTTTTTTTCAATACATTAGCAAAACTAAACACTGACACAGGATTTTTTCTTTTCCTTTTTCTTCAAGTATTCCAGGTAGTCTGAGAAAAAAAGCCAATATTTACCCTATGCAAGTAATGAAATGGTAAGTAATGAAAGTGTTAACAATTTTTATTGTAGAAGTATTGGCATAAAATTATTTATATATACAGAAAAGTATAGGTTCTTGCTACAGAAAGTGATGTTTTTAACTATTTGGAATTTTATTTTTGGTTGTAGTCATTCACTCACTCAACTCATGTTACTAATTTGAACAGATAATTTAGAAAGACTGGTGAAGCACAAAATGTATTTGTCTTGTTAACAATTGAATCTACAAGGAGAGTACTTTTCATAAATAGAAATGACAATTTTTTAGTTAAAAGCATCAATTCTTCATTCAGCAAATGTTCCCCTTAGTGAAAACATAAAACTTTCTCCTTACTTGCAAAACTCTTTCCCCAAAACCAAACAGCCCCCAAAACAACAACAACAAAACACCACTGTATCAACCATGACTAAAATGAATAATAGCTATTGTTTATCCAGTACATATACTACATTTCTTAACCTTTACTGGCCCATTAGGTAAGTTGGGAAAAGAAAAATTATCTAGACTGTAAAGACATCTCAATCCTACAAAGGTACTATAAACCTAAAAAGACTTCAAGACAGCATTCACTGATTCTTCTAGAATCGTTCAGACTTGAAAGCTCATGTTTACTGTTTGAAAAGGAAATCATCTCATCTCTTTTTATATCATGGATGGTTAAAGAGTCAGTCATGCTGGGGTTTGGATGTATCCCGCAAAAAAGTATTGGTTGGAAACTCAGCTGCCATTTTCACAATATGTAGAACTCTTATGAAGAGATTTAGCATGAGAACTGTGTTTGATGAATAGATTGACGCCCACCACCAGACTGAGTCCAGCATAGAAGAGTCAGTGACTAACTGCCCTGCTGCTCTTTGCAGTGTGGAAAACAGTCTTGCTTCCCCCTGGGAAATAGTGTTCAAGACAGCACCTTGCAAACCGAAAACAGTCCCTCACCAAACATCGTACTTGATCTGGGCACCTTGATTTTGGGCTTCTCAGCCACTAGAATATTGGGAAATAAATTTTCTTTGTAAGTTACCCTGTCTCGATATTCTCCTGCAACTATATAGACTAAAACAAACACATCTAAAACATTTTCATGGACACCATCATACCTTAATTCTGTCAATAAAAAATTACAAATCAAAACATTCTAGTTAGGAGGAATGGCATTATTTAATATTTTTTTCTCTTGCAGTAACTCCTATTTTGGTGTCTGAATTTCATTTTTTTAAATAGAAGTTAACATTAGAGGAAAATCAAAAACAAAGACAATGAAAACAATATATGAATACATGTTTATAATGTAGTAATCATTGGAAATATAATTCCTTGTATTTCATTTTCTAGGCATTTGTAGATATGTATGTAAATGCATGTCACATTCATTTTATTGCACATATAATTTTCATCCTATGATTTAATGTATAATTAATTATGGTATGAATTATTAGTGTAATAGGTTACCAAGTTGAGTGATTTTTAAAATATTTATTAATAGTCATTTATTCATTTATTTTAATATCTTTACAGTGAATATCTGGAGCTTCTGGGCATTTTAAAGTTTTAGAATGGTCAATGTCTATTCTCCTAAAAGACCCTCTTCTGCAAAGCTGTTAGGATTGGTGCTGTCCTGTAAGTTTTATAATTTAAAAATGTAAAAGTACACTCATTTTAAAAATCAAATATTCATTTTTATCTAAATCAAAAGTTTCAAACTAAGATGTTAAATGTGCCATTAGGAAATGTAAAATGAGCTCACTTGAGACTGTGCTCCAAAAGAATTAGTCATTTAGATTTTTAAATTCACGTTAGAATTTTAAATTCATGTTAGATTTTGGCTAGTTAGTGTTCAAAACCTACCACAGATAGTCCTCATGTTTATTCTCCAGGGTTAGAGACCATATTAATTATGTTGAGCTGAGGTTCTCCCATAAAGGACTTTTATGTAAATGTCAATCCTTTCTGGATATTAATAAGCGGTTCTTGGACAGGGCACGTGTGACATTCTTTTCTGTTCTTTTGCAAACTGACTTTTGGAAGCAAAGTGAACCTCTTTTACACTTTGAGGAATTATCCTAGGAACATAAGATTCTCACATCTAAAAATTGCAAATTTTGAATCCTAAAATGTAAGTATTTTTCAGTATCGTGGATGGTTACTGACATAACTGAACGTTTCAGTACTGAAACTTTGGTAAACTTTTGCACTGTTTTGAAGAGTTGACAGAGAAGTATATTTACATTTGATGGGGACAAGTAAGAGAAAATATTCTGAAGTATTCTGGGCCTTCTAAGTCAGCAAAGGGTAGTAAAATAGAGAACAAATGTATCAAACAATGACTAGTATGACTGATTCTTAAAGCATGTTCTACAAAAACACAAAAGTATTTTAACATTTTCACAGAATGAATTCATTGGTAAGCAGCAAGTAAACCCATTTTTTTATTTCATATCTCTGTCTTTTAAGATATTTTCCATGGAAATAATTTTTAACTTGTCATAGAAATAAGAGGTAAAAATATTGCACTTTGAAGAAACCTGCATTATAGACCACTTTCACAGAACTAATCAATTCAGTATTTGATCAAAACTATATTAATCTTCCTAGGTTTATACTTCATCAAAATATTGTTTTAAAAATTTAGTCCAAACTCATTACACTACAAAATATTATGGCTATAAGATCATCAAAACAAAATGTTTTGATCAGTCTTTTAAAAATTACATTATTTACAATTAATATTCCTATTCTCCAATAATAATTGTTTAAAATCTTTTTCCTAAGTATATATTTGTACAATTGTAACGGAATATGATAGCTATCTAAATGTTTGAAAATATCAAGTTTTCTTTCAAATTTTGGAATCATAATGAATATAATAAATATGACTCTCCTTAAAATATTAAATATTTTTACCTTTTAGGATTCCATTATTTCTTTAACTTCAACGAGTTTTTAAGGCCTGCTTAAAACACAAAGGAAAAGTTTTCTTTTTTCTTCAAAAAGCATTAGAAATTTTTGGGTGAGGGATTTAGCCAGTGGTTAGAGTGCCTGCCTCACAAGCACAAGGCCCCGAGTTCGATCCCCAGCACCAAAAAAAAAAAAAAAAAAGTCTAAAAAAGAAATCTTTATACAGCATAAGGAGTTACATAGTTAGAAAACTTGGTTGGGGATTTAGCTCAGGTGGTAGAGTGCTTGCCTGATGAGTTCAAGGCCCTGAGTTGGATCCCCAGGACTCCTCCAAAAATAGTTGTCTAATTTGGCATCATTGTTAATAGATTACAAATTATGTATATAGTTAGAAAACTTCTGGTAATTATTTGCCCAGTTTAAATCACTTCTATACAAATGCAGACATTTTGAATAAGAATCCCTGACTACTTTTTTAAAGCCCAAATTGCATTATATTATTGTAATATTATCTTTAAAACTTCCTCTAGGAAAATGATATTCAATCCAGTATATAGTCCTTCTAATTCTGTTTAAATGGAAGTATTAAGTATGATCCCAGAGTGTAAATTTTAAGAAAATTACAGTAAAAGACAGACTGCTATTGGTCCCCAACATACCTATCCCCTTTTGGCGCTTCCTGAAGCAGCTCTGGGAGTCCTCTTTTGTGAGTGTTTTTAGTTGTGCTGTTATGACTGCTTTGATGTCCTGAATCGATTCAAAACATTCATCACTCATGGTCATTTTAACTTTGGGGAAGAGCCAGATGTTGCATATTGCCAGATCTGGTGAATAAGGTGGATGAGGACACCTCATAATGTTTTACCAAGAACATGTATTGGTACATTGTATACATAATGATGATAATCAACATGGTTACTTTGTATCTGTACATGATACATTTTGGTTTTCCCCCCTCTTCCCCCCTTCCCCTCCCCTTTCTTCCATTCACCCACCCCTCCCTATTTGCAACAAGTGTAGCTACACTTTACTCATAATGTTTTCACGAGCTTGCCTAACTTTCTGTTGGGTGGCACATGGCAGCAGCAGTCACTGTATTTGGTAATCGCACCTCATTAATGACACTCACAAAAGAGAATCTCCAGAACTGTGTCAGAAAGCAGTAAAAGGGACAAGTAAGTGGGCTAAGTATGATGGGATAAGTATGTTAGATGCAAGGGAGAGTACTTGGAGAGGATTAATGTCATTGTGTCTTAACTGCAATACATTTTTAAGATTTAAAAACACCATATTTTAGATGAGCCCTTACATCTCCTTCCTACCTGTCATCTTCCATTGAGTGTCTGAAAGATTAGTGCTCGGTCTCCACCCCACTCCAACACTGCAGAAGATAACAGCTTCAGTTTCTTTGAAGGTCATCAGAAGACATTTGTTTAACTTCTAAAACTTTTGGAACCAACCATAGCACATAGAATAAAACATTATTTTTGATTGGTGTTTGCATGTCAAGAAATGTACTAAAGGCTTTTATTGTATAATTTTTAGGGAAAAAAGAAAAAAAAAAAGAAAAAAGGTCTCTTTGTATGTATGCCTTCCCGGTAGCGATCCCTACCAGGTAATCAGTGCCTCATTTTTTGAACTCTGTGTTTGTGTGTGTGTGTGTGTGTGTGTGTGTGTGTGTGTGTGTGTGTGTGTGTATACAAAGGACTGAACTCCGCTCTGCCATGAAGTTACATCCCCATCCCTTTCAATTTGTTATTTTGAGACAAGGTCTTGCTAATTTGTCCATTTTGGCCCACAACTCGCGCTCCTCACCCTCAGCTTCCGCATGACTGAGGTTGTAACTATGCACTACTGCGCCCGCACTGGACCAGCTTCCTTAGGAGCTCGGGTATCTGACTGGTACTATCTTGTGCATGTTCCAGGCCTTCCATGGCCTCACACTCACTGTACAAAAGGTCTAGCTTGCAGTGTGCTTTATGTGGTGGGCAAGGATCCACAAGTTATTCTTCAAACACTGTGAAATACTCGTTTGGTGAATGTAGTTAAATGCCAAACAACAATTTATTTACATTTGGAACAGTAAAATTTTCAGGCACATCCGCTCATTACACTTATTATTTTATTAGAACTACTCCAGGTTGTAAAACTGTGAAGCAGGCTTACTTGACACTGTCTTGCAAATGTCCACATTAAAAACTTGCCACTCAAAGGAAGAAAAGAATAGCAATCATAACCACCACACACCGAGAAAACCCTCTTCCTTGGCTGACTTTCTGATTTGCACTCCAAATTTCCAACTGTCCATCAGCTAAAATCCCGGGAGCTGTATTTTTACACTGTCATAAAATAATTTAAAATATTTTCTGCCTGCGCAGACACGGTGCTTTCACTCTTAAAAGCCTACAGTTTACATCTTTTTAAGATTTAAATACATGACCAATTGCAGCAGAGAAAGCCATGTGAACTTCACAGTGTTCCGTAAACTGCTGCTCTGATGCTAGAAAAAGGGATAGAAGGTTTAATCTCTACTTATTTGATTTTTTTTTTTTTGGGGGGGTGCTGGGGATCGAACTCAGAGCCTTGTGCTTGCCAGGCAGGCACTCTAACCACTGAGCTAAACCCCCAGGCCTACTAATTTGATTTTTAGATTTTGTTATGTCAGTAAAATATGTTGGGGTATAAGGCAGCAACTTGATAGTATAAGCTGTGATTTGCTATGTATTTGCTATGTGATTGCTTATATAAAGAAATGTTTTGGAATAATTCTTGGAATTAGATATTTGGCAGGTTTGTTGAGAAACATATTCAGTATGTTAGAAGATTTACCCTATCCTTGTATTTTATAAAATGTGGCCCAGATGATAATTACATTCTGTGATTTTTGTTTGTTTTGTGGAAAGGGCAATATTTGGGGAAATTTACACCTTGACATATTTAATTTATAGATAAGATAAATCTTAGGGAAAACAAATATAGTATCATAGCTGGAAGGATTTCTGTAAGCATCATCCACTTGTTTTCAGATAAAATAACTGAGTACAACATAGAAGAACTAGGTAATAGAAGTGCTGGAACTAGATCTAATTTTTCTCACTTGAAGTCATTCATTAGTAACTCAAAGCAGCAAGTAATAGTTGAGAACTGAAGAGTTTTATGTGCTGTTTCCTTCAGTTTATACAGTTTGAAGTTTAATAGCTATCTCTACAATAGTAAAAGATTCACCTTCTTTAAAAAACCAAATAGTCCAGTAGAGGCTATTCATCATGAAAAGATTTGTAAGGAATTTTAGTTTTATTTAGTTGCTATGATTCAATTTTCTCACCTTCTTATAGTAGCAGCAACCATGCAGTTTTGTTCCAAAGTTCCAGAAAGAAGATGTATAAAGTACTTGTACCAAGTACTGGGTATGTGACAGATGTGATCTGTAAGTGTTATCATCAGAGTCTTCTTCTAGAAAATAATTAAAGCTTAACTTTGAAGTTAATGTCGAGAGATGGTTTTATTAATGAAGCATAAAATAAAAGGATTTATTTCCATGAATAAATGCCTAGTATTGCTTCACTCTGGTAGGAATTGAAGTGTCTTAAAATTACATCTAACCATTTAGGATGTGGCTTATACAACACAAAATTAACTTCATCTATGATTCAGGTGAAATGTAGAGACAAAATAATGAAATAAAGAATTCACTTCTATGATTTCCACTTTTGTTTCTCAATGAGCCTGTGCTTCCAGGTCCTACCATTTTATATAACATTAAATTTATTTTAGGAGGAAGAAGTAGGGCAAGAACAACATGGGGAAACAAAATCCTCATTAAATTCATTGAATTGTGTATTGCAAATATTTTCACGGAATATCAGCATCCTGAAAGTAATACTTATATAATTTCCCAGCATGGAATAATCTATGCCTGAGCATTTTTGCATAAGTTATTACCTTGTACTAAGGAATGAAAATGAGAATTGTTTAAAATGGGATATGCTTGATAGTGAATCAAATTTGCCTAGTATGTAAATTATTTCCTGGGAGTGAATAAGGCACATTGGGAGCAATTTAATAAATGATACCCTGGAGGTCTGAATGGATTAATGAAGCTGATTATCCTTTTCCTACAGAAGGAGAAAACTGTCACTCTGCAGTTAGCCTAAAATGAGCTCTCCATAGTGTCACTTCAAGGTATTTTGTGGGGAGAAAGGAGATAAATATAGGTGGCCCATTTAATTTTTCTTGGGGTAGAGTGATTTCAAATGATGACTTTCTTTCTCAATATGGTGTCAGTAGAACCAGTCTTATTCCAGGAGGATTAACTGGTTCTTTTAAAACACACGTGCGCGAGCGCACACACACACACACACACACACACACACACATACACACACACCTGATGTGGCTGATCTAAGGCAAATGCCATAGTCTTTCCCTCCCAAATACTGATGTTTAAGGCTGCACTTGATCTCCTTTGTAGCACTTTTTTCTATGAAGAACTTCTGTAGAATGGTGTCTCGATTACTTTTGTGTTGCTGACACAAAATACCAGACACCCAAAGTTAAAGAAAGACAGGTTTGTTTCAGCTCAGTTTGTAGAGGTTTCAGGCAACAAACCTCCTTTTCCCTTTTATTGCATACAGGCTGCCAACTTTTCATGTGGTTCCACCCACACTGGGATGGGCCATCCCATTATCCACACCCAGAATTATTATAAACCAATTAGTTCTCTACTCGATTAACAAACACACTTAATTCCAGTATCACACACCCTAGATCCAGCCACCTCTGAAAAGCCCAACCTGTGAGTGCATCTAGATACAAGCGATAACCAACAAGTTCAGCGCTCTTCACACTGCCACTAACGAAAGGTGAGATACATATAAATTCTAATAATGAAACCAAGTCTCTTATTCTTTTATTCAAAATACTTGCATTATTTTCAACAGGTTTGTGACAGTTGGCCACAAATGTAGAGGCTTGAAAAAAAAAAAAAAAGCACCTAACTACCTTAGTCATTTGTGGTTGCTGTAGTAAAAGTGCCAGGCAGGCATTTTAAGCATTGTTCTTGAAGTTAGGAAGTTGAAAACCAAGACACTTGTCAGTTTGGTATCTAGTGAACACCCTCTTATTGGTTTGCAGAGAGCTGCTCTCTTGTTATGTTTTATACTGCAGAGAGAGGAGGGATTTCATTCTCTTTTAAAGACATCATAGGGGCCTTATACACATGATCTAATCTAAACCTAATTATCTCCAAGAGACCCCACATTTTAATACCACCCCATTGGAATTTAGGGTATCAAAAGATGTATTTTTTATTGAAACAAATGTAAAATCCATAGCACTCATGCCTACTGGGGTTCAGAAGTCTGCGTACAAGATTGCTGGACCTTCTTCTCAGGTGAAATCGAGGTGCTACACTAGCCAGGGCCACAGTTCCATCTGAGACTCACCTTGCTCCTAGAAGCAAAGTTCACTTTTTGGCAGAACTGTTTTCCTTGAACATGGAGGACTGAATTCCTTGCTTTGTATCCAAAAATATTTCCAGTTCCCAGAGGCTAGCCTCAGATCTGAGGTACAGGCTCAGTGATATCTCACTCCTCTAAAGTATAACGTGCTCCTTTAAGTATAACTGATTAGACAAAAACTGCCCAAGATAATTCTCTATGTGGTTAATTCTAAGTCAGTTGATTAGCGATTTTAATTACATCTGTAAACCTTCTTCTGCCATATAAAGTAACACGATCGCAAGAGTGCATTCTCATTAGATTTATAGGACTTATAAATCAAAGGAGTAGGGCTAAACAAAGACATTTGTGAATCATAAGAATTTATGTTTGAATTCTGGCCACAAAATAATGTACTTTTTTCTCCTGAGTACACATGTGCAGATTTATATGTGTTTGCTCACATTCACACACAATATAGAATACGTATATTAGCATTTAGGGCCCACAAATAAAACATTTCCAGACTTCCACTTGAATTCTTTCTCTTCCCACATAGGTATTCACTAAGAAAAGCTCAATACACATATTTACCTATTCAAAAAATGAAAGAAAATAACCTGTCTCATTACCTGTCTAAAAACTAAGTATAGAGTATGAGTTAATCTGCATTTAAAGGTTACAAAGACATCTATGCTCAGTGCAGCAATAAGTGAAATTAAAATTTCTTTTGTAGTAAGAACAAAGATAGATGAACTTCAAGAGATTTGCAGAGAGAAGAGGACATGGCAGAGATCACCTGATAGAGGACAAGTTAGAGTGGAGCCAGGTTTACAGAGTCATATAATGTTTTAGTAGAGATTTAGAATGAAGATTTATTATACTTGAGATTACTCATCTGAATAATCATTGTTTACTTAACCTTATTGAGTACTGAACACAGATGAGATATTATGTTATTGAGTGCTGAATATATACCCAAAATGTGTGCCTCAGCAAGCCATGCATACTAATTCATTCAGTATGCACAATAACCCTGAGGAAAGAATTCTCATTATATGATAAATATTTATGGGATAGAAAAGAAAGAAGAAACCTAAAGAGACTTCATGAATGATGGTGTCTCTAAGCTGCCTAGTACCTTATGAACATGACTTTGTTCATAAGGTACTAGGCAGTAGAAAGCAGGGTAGATATAGGAATCACTGAAATCTGTAGTATGACTGGGAGTTAAGAAGATCCTATAAATAAATGTGATTGTTTTATTGAATTAAAGAAAAGTTACTTCCTTTTGGTAGAAGAACTACACAAATGGTAGTTTTTACTTGAGCTGTCCTTAACAAGAATACAAAGCTTTGTAAGTACAGTGAAGATTAAATTCCAGGCCTTGATTATCCTCATAGCCGAGATGCCCAGAAGGAGTAGCCACAAATTTATATAAAAGCACGGAAACAGGTAAGTTAAAATCTGATAATGATAAGGAGCTTTTTTTTAATGGCAACTTTTATTTCAAAGGAGTAACATTAAAATATACAGTATATGTAGATATGAGAGTAAATACATTTATGTTCTGGTGTCCAAATGGTCTGGGATGGCTCAAACCTCCAAGAAGAACTTTGGCTGAGTGACGCTTATGAATAGTTTAGAAAGTGCAGCAGCTTGTATGAGACAAATTATAGGACAGCATCTATTTTACAGAGTGCCTGTAAATTCCACTTCAGATTTTTCGTGTTGATGTCAGTCTGAGCAGATGAGCAGGACTCTTTCGGTGATATGTTTTCTATCCTACAGTGTGAAGAAAAGTAGCTCTCTGGGTCTTAGTTTCAACATTCAAGAAAAAATAGGTTAAAGAATTCTAGGTTGGATTTTATTACAATTAATTTAGTTTTGTGGCAAAAATTTTAAAAAATGAAATAAATAGAAAACAATCAGTAATGTTAAGAAATTGCAGTGAAATAAGTCCTTAGGTAAATTGAAACCTAGAAATAGAATCTGAATTCAGTACATAAAAAAAATCAATGTTTAATTCTTCCAGATATAAATTTAGTAAAAAATTTTTGACAGGTAGAGTTCAAGCAATATAATATGTTATTAGACACCAGTTAATTCTTCAAAAAATATGTGCATATTTGTATTTTATTATGGATCTAGTAACATCCCTAAATGGTTTTAAGCAAAAAGACCACATGGTCAAATTTTTATTTTTGAAAATTACCCCGGATGTAGTAGAGAGATAATATTCTATAAGATAATTGGGTTGAAGACAAAAGTCTATTAATGAGTTGATGCTGATACATAGATTCATATAATGTGAAACAAATTAAGAGAGTATCAATTTCACTTAGCATTTTTATATATAAATGATTATAGGAATTAAAACCGGGGAATATTACCAAAGTTAATATCTGTCAAAATAGGAAGTGTAGACTGGCACCATCAGCAAAGATGAGAATTTAGACTTTGAACTATTTCTAAGCCATGCAAATCAAGAAAATAAATACTTCTGGAGATCCAGGGAGAAATCTACTGAGAGATAGAGCTGCTTCATTAGACTAGAGGTGGTAGCTGAAGATATGGGTTGAAATCACTAACAGTGCAGTTTATAAAAGAAAAAAAAGTTGATATGGAGAGGTAGAAGGAAAAAATCACCTAAGAGAAAAGCAAACTGAGTTACAATGGAAATAGTGCTTCCCCACAAGACAAGGAAGGACACACAGTTTCAAGAAAAAAAGAAAAGATCAGCAGTGTAAAATGTCAAACAGTGTTCAAATATGATAAGAAATAAAAGGTGTCTATTAGATTAAGCAAAGAATAAGATTGTGGTGACCTTTGTGAAGAATTCAGTGAGATGCTAAGGGCAAAAGCTAAATTGAAGGGATTTGAGAATGAATGGGAGGGAAGAATTTAGTCTTTCAAGAGTTTCTATCATGAACAGATGGAAGGTTAGAAGACAGTTAGAATGGCAAAGAGGCTGTAGTGCAAGACATGTAGTCTTACTGGGGACCATAATCCCAATAAGGGATAAAATTAAAATGTTTTTAGGGGGGCTGGGGATTTAGCTCAGTGATTAAGGTGCTTGCCTTGCAAGCACAAGGGCCTGAGTTCCCCGGCACCACCAAAAAAAAAAAAAACGTTTTTGGGGGGAAGAGTGCAAAAATTGATTTTTTGTGTGTAAAGAACTGATACACATGCAATACATGAAGAGACACTGCATATATATATATATATATACACATATATATAAACGCATACACATACATATAATGCAAAATTTCATGTCATTAAAATTAGAGGGAAAATGTCTACAAAGTTCCCTTAAGGAGACAATAATGATAATAATAACAATAATATATGTGGAGAAATATGTAAATAGTGGTATTTGCAGAAAAAAATTGTATTGGGTTACACAATATGACAATAAGTCTCTACTCAGTGTGATAAATAAAAGGATGAGAGACAAACAGGTTAATAATAGAACTAACCAGTTGTTTTGGAAAAGAGCAAATGCATAAAAATGACAGCAGAGATGTATATTTCGTAAACAAGGGCATCTTGTTTGGTGACTTTTATCTCTGGTTCCTAAGAAAAAGAAAGTAATTTACTGAGTGAAGAACCAGGAGGTTGGAAAGGAAAGACTGAGAAGTTAAAGACTTAGGGCGTGCTGAGGTTATCTAATCAAATGAACTTTTGCAATGGTTTGGCCCACCTTGAAGGCTCAAAGTGTTCCCATGAACACTGGGCTCCGACAACTTTGAAGAAGCAGATGATGGTGTCGTGAAAGACCTGTGAAAGCGTTCACATGTCAAAGATCTGAGAGTGGCTCTTAGGAGCTGAGTCCTTAAGAGATATTTAGCAAGAATATAGGAAAAGAGTCAGACATCCATTAACACACGGATTCCATCAGCAACTCAGATGTGCTTGGAAGATTTCTTTTCTAGATGAGTCTTCAGATGAGGACTTACTTAGTTTTGCAGAATAGGTTCAGTCTGTGTACTAGTGCTTTATTTCCAATTTTTTAGAGAAGATTGGTGGAAGAAAAGAAAGGGAAAAATACATGATTGAGAAAAAAGAAAATAAAGTTTAAAATACTCAGAAATAAACAGTTTAAGCAATAGAATATAAAAGGGTACTAAAACTTATCAGAAGTATGATGATGGAAATCTTCCCTGTGCCTTACTTCTCCATCCACAAATACAGAAGTGGAGTAATAATAGCAGCTGCCTCACAGCATAGCTGTGAATATTTAATTCAAGGTAAACCACCTAACAGTATCTGGCCTATTTTGGGAAATAGGAAAGGGCGTGCATTGAAGAGGTCTATTTTTGGCTTACTATTTCAGAGGGTTCAATCCATGAACAGGATCCAATGGAGAAAGGATATGGTGGAAGGGCACGGTTGCAGGAAGCTGCTCAATTCATGGCAGCCCATGAAGCAAAGAGAAATCAGGAAACCAAAGCAAGAGTTACACGCTTCAAAACAAGACACAGGAATTCCTCATCCTTCAACTAGTCCCTCCCTTCTAACAGCATGTACCACCAGGAATTCATCAACTGTTTAATCCACTGAAGAGTAAGCTATTGCTACAGTCCAATCACTTCCCACAAACCTTACCTCAAAATACATGAGCTTTTGGGGAATTTTTTTTTTAAACCAAGAACATGTATTGGTACAATGTACATATAGTGGTTACATTCATCACATTTATTTTGTACCTGTACATGGTGCATCTTGGTTCTCCCCCCCCTTCCCCGCCCCTCCCTTCTATTCCCTTCCCTATTTACAGCAGGTACATTCACATTTCTCCATGAATTCCCTTTCCTTTTTCTATCCCTCTTTTCCCTTCCCGCTTCTGCCCCCCTCTCCATCCAATGCTCCTCTCCTTAGAATTTTATCTTCCTTTTAGATTATATCTATTACACCTCTTTGTCCTTTTTTACATCAATTGGGGAATTTTTATATCTAAATTATAACAGAATACTTCTGAGGTTATACTATTATAAACTCAGTGATAAAGGAAGATGAAATAGCTGACAAATTAGGAGAAAATAAAATCAAGGCACAACATGAAAGTGGAAGATTAAAGAGAAATTGTGATAGGAATAAAGAAATGAGAGAGATTAACAACAATGTAATATTTTATTTATAATTTAGAAAATAGTAGTAGTTAGAAAAAACTCATATACAGAAACATAAACATACATATTTACCAGAAGTATGTATACTTCAAAAATTTTATAGATAATATGCACCCAGCAAATTTATGACAACATTTCATAGAATATTTGTGAAAAAATGATGGATATACAATAGGTTAGAATATAGCAAAAATACAGTTTCCAAGATTGAACAATTAATCTCCTTAGAAACATTAATATCATCTATGCTAGCATGGTTAGGGATATTTTTATTGTATTGATAATAATAATTATGTTTTCCATGTTTTGCCGTATTATGTTGTACATAAAACACCTTGGTATGTGTCATAAATGGAGGCATAGAACATTTTAAGTTTAAATAGATAGTTAAAATTGCCTTGTTAAATTCACAACTTTTGTTTTAGGCATCTAACTGTTATGGAAGTATAAGATATTTTTCTACATTCTTTTATGGAGTAAGCTACATAGTTTTAGCATCTCTCATGAAAAATTTAAGTTCATTATTTCACTCTTGAAAGTGGTTTTGCCTGATTTTTTATCGAATTTAATGAATATGATGAATAAAGCTGCAGAACTTCTGAACTCTGGCCTCCTGAGTTTGTGCAGGTTTTCCTTGAAATTCTGTGGCTTCCATGTGTAAATTACTGCAAACATGAGACCTAGAGATTGTTATCGTCCTGGCCAAAAACCTCACAACTTCCTGACATGTGAGTGATGGCATAATGTATCATCTGACCCTCAGCCAACACAACTAGCCACACCCCAAAAAGAGAAGAGCAAAGACCAACCAAATGGGCTTAGACTAGATCAACTACCTAGTCAACATAAAAATTATGTACTATATGGTCATCTGCTCTTTTAGACTCTGGTCTTTTTAAATAGTTAGTGTAGACATAGCAATCTAATTAGAGAAAACAGTCTGATATTTTGATGATCAACTCAACATGAAGCATCTTAATGATAAAGATACCAAGACAAGGAAACAAAGACAATGAGACATTTTTTTCGTGCTTCATTAATTGAAATAGATTGTCCCAAACAATGATGATAATTATTTTAGGTTGTATTGTCATGGTCATGTTACAGAATAAGAATGTTATTCACTTGAATTGCAACAATTTTAAATATTACTTTATTGTTGCCTATCCAAAAGAAGATAGGAGTATCCTAAAGAGCTATTTTCATTAATTTCTTTTACAGTCTGGTGATAAGAAAACTAAAGGAGAACCTGAGGCCGATCTCCAAATACCAGAAATCCAGCATGTCATGGAAGGTTGAACTTACAGTCTGCATGACTCTGAAATGGAAAGGAAACACAACAGTGTATTTTTTTGGGTAAAAATTGTAAGTTTTATGTAAAGGAAAAACTTCTGACCCAGTGAAAGGAAAATGAGCTTGTTATTTAACAGAGGCCTTTCTCAAAGAAAATCAGCTCTCAAACAAGAATTAGACTATAAAATGAAGCTATATACGACATAACATCTCAAAC
The DNA here is from genome assembly GCA_004026905.1 of Hystrix cristata. Taxonomy (NCBI): domain Eukaryota; kingdom Metazoa; phylum Chordata; class Mammalia; order Rodentia; family Hystricidae; genus Hystrix; species Hystrix cristata. The sequence goes on along the minus strand of PVJO010008629.1, from coordinate 46,961 downwards.
ACAGAGATGTTTTCTCATGATATTTCCTAAAATAAGGAAGAGAATGGATTTTCTTTCACCTTGATATCATTGTTAATCAAAAGAGATACTTTCTTTAAATTTAAAAGACAGGGCAGCTTAAAGTTTTGAGAGTATATAAGACTGAAGGGGAAAAAAAGAAGGTATAGGAAAGTCTCAAGTGGCATGTTTATTTTTCTTTTATGCTCATTTTATGATTAGCAGTTGAGTTTTCCTTGTAAAATCCTCAGTTTGTCTATTCATATAGTATGAATAGACCATATCTTCAGTCACAAAACTACATCATAATATTTAAATACTGGTATTTAGAGTAATTGAAAATGCATTTCATAATAAAGTGATTAGCTTTCTGATCACTTGACTTGACTTTGAGTTTACTGTTAAGGGATAAAAAGGAGACATATTTAAATCCAATTTCCTAATGGTTATACCTCTTTATCAAGTATGTAATAACAATCAGCAAAATTTAAAGACTGCTCAAGTACTAAAATTCACTTTATTAATTTATCTCATCTTTAAACTCATAAAGATCCTATTAGATATTTGTCCACTCCTACCTCCTCTCAATTTTAGAGTTAAGGATACTGAGACAAGAAAAAGGTTAAATAATCTGCTTAAGTTTCTCAGCTAGGAAAGAGTAGATTCAGTAGTCAATCTCATGCGGTTACACTCTGGATCCTCAAGTATTTAACCACAGTAGCATTGCCACAGGGAAAATCTGCAAGACACTGAATTAAGAGGTTGCATATTTCCAGTTGAAGTTACAAAGACAACCATAAAGTGAGAAAGACAATGTAAAGTCAATATAAGTGAAGAGAGTTTGATGCGTTTTTAATGTATATGTAAGCCAGATGCTCTGGGACCATAGCAGTGGGTCAGATAAGTTTAGCTGACAAGATTGGGGACATTTTCATAGGAGGTAATTTTGAATTTTGACTTTGAAGAAGAGGAACAATTTTGAGCATTTTTATCACTTTGACACTGGAAGTGAAAGATGGTGTTTTGTTGCTATGGGTTAAAGCAAAAACTCCAGTGGGACAGGGACTGGATAGAGCTTTTTTTTTTTTGGTTCTTTTTATAAGGCAAAATGCAGTCTGCTACCAGAAAAGAAAAATCAGATGCACGATCATTTCAACTCCTGTGGACATCTTTTACTAGGAAAGAACTTTATTTCACACATGCTGCTCTACATTAAAGTACACCTAATATATAACTTTCTTTTAATCGTGTGTGGTTTTGATGGAATGCAGTGCTGCCCATTGGCTTAATAAAATTAATGTAAGAATATACATATATGCTTTGGTGAGTTCCTATAAAAGAATCTGTGGAAGAAATTAGGCTAAGATTACTTTGAACTAAAGAATCACTGTGCAACAGGATGAGTAAATCAATGCAAAAACACAATTTTTTAATCAATCTGCTAAATAATCTTTTTGGTTTCTTCCATGTCAGGCCTAGCCCTCGTTCCTTATTTTGGAGTCCCCGAAGAGAATATCCACTGACTCTACTTTCAAACTAAAGTTCTCCTGCCCAGAACTAGTCACTTTTACTTAAAACTTTAATGGAAGAATACATTCTGAATCAGCCTGTGATGCCAACCTGGTAATTCGGTCTGCCCTGAAACTTGCAGGGCCTTTTGGGTCAGCAGCGGTATGTGCCACTGACCTCACTCAGATCCCAGAAGCGCACCCCACGTCCGCAACACTGACATCTCTGACAGAACACCTTGAGCTCGGTGCTACTGCCTGCGTGGAGATATCTCTTTGGACACAGAACAAAAAGTAGGTGAAGGCAATGGAAGTGAAAATACAATGTAAACCTACAAAGAGCATAGAACTAATTTTTGAAAAATGGTGCATTCTACCTTAAAATACGAATTTATTAAATAAATTACTTGAGTTTACCCTTCTTCTATGATATGGCTTTATCTGTTTTCTACCTCTGATGATGTAAATGCCATCAAGATAATGACCAAATAAAGCAAGCTAAATTGATTAAGAATTTACTAGTGTTTTAAATATATGGAGACTGTGCTCGCTTCGGCAGCACATATATTAAATATATGGGGACAACAGCCAGGAGTGGACAGGTGAATTTGGACCTACGAGAGAATGAATGAGAGAGGTGAGCTACAGAGGTAGCACAAATATAAAATAATGCTATAAACAAAGGATAGATAGTAGCAAACCGTGACTTAAAATTTTCACTTTGGGAGGCTGATGAGTTTAATTCACTCAAGGAAATGTTACTGAGCATCTAAATTGTGCTTGCCTTGGAAAGAGGAAATTGGGTAGAGAAACGAAGTTGCAAAGTCACAATCTTTATGGTCTGATAGCTCACGTTATGCAAGCTAATGGAAGATCAGTAGTTAGGGTGGTAAAATAAACAATAATGATAAATAATGGAAATACAAAATTGTGTTGATTAGAGACAAAAATATGGTATTTAGTAAAAGTCCAACCAAGAGTTTACCACTCAATGAGTTGTGAAGAAAAGTGGGGTAAACATAGCTGAAGGGAGGATAGATGTTTTCAAAAGGGGAGGGACAAAACTAAATTTAGAACGATGAGAAAAGAATCATTTTTAAGGCTTTGATTATTCATGAGTCATAATTGTAATTTAGTGTAAGAAGGAAAGGAAAGGAGTAAAGTATTAAGTAGCCATGGAACTTCCTATGAAAACTTTCTGTGGATACTCACTCCCCTTAGTCAATAGAAAACATCAAAGGATTTTAATCTGGAGAGTGAAAGGATCAGACTTGTATTTCAAAAAGCTCCAGGGCAGCATCGTGGAGAATTGATTCTGTGGTGATCAGATGGGAAATACGAGAATAGTTAGAGAGATACCCTAAAGAGGGAGGAGTAGTGAGGGCCTTTACTAATGGAGGGGAGGGCCACAGGGAATAGAGGCTAAAGAACAGAATCCAAACGGTTTATTAAGTGAGTGAAATCAATAGTACATGATCATCAAAAATGCGTGCTGAGGTTTTACTTCCTCAGAAAGGCCCTGACAGTTAAAGTTCACTAAATAGCTACTTGGCAAAGATGTCTGCCTAACCCAGATCTTTTCTACAGCTCCTTAATAATATAGCGAAGTCTCTCTGGGAGTGACAATGAAACCTGCAAAAAGACAACATCTCTTTCAGCATCATGTAGTCAATAAGAGTTAAGTGGGCATGTTTTTTAGAGTATCAGGGTTATTATCAAAAGGTGCCAATCTCTTTTTTATCTGTCTGTTTTTTTCTCTCCTTTTCTTTTTGTTGCCTGAACATGAGACTGGGGAGTCGAAATCCCAGCAGCCTTCATGGAATGAGAAAGAACTTTGACTTTCCGCAAGACTTGCAGAAGAAAGTAACTCCAGAGTGTCTGAAGAAACTGATGTTACCATATAAGCTGAGGAAGGTCAGAAATTGAATTTTCTCTGCAATGAGAGAGAAATGAATTTCAATTTCAGTTCACTGTTGTTTTCTGTTGTACATGGCCAGCACTAATCATAAATGATGCACACTATTCGTCATGCTAAATATCATTGTTACATTCCATTATCTAAAACAATATCCTTTATTTATTTTTACTCATTTATTGTCACCCTCCCCCCTGTAAATCACAAGAAGTACGAAGAAAGAGTTGTTTTCCTTGTTCATCACTGTATTTTTACTACCTAGAACCATGTCTAGCATTAATTGAATGGTCAATAATATGCTTTGAATGGCCAAATGGAGAACAAAATGGTGAGGAAATATGGAATAAACAAAGAAAACAAATACTGGCTTCTGAGTATGGAGGATATTTAGGTGATGTATATACCTTTTTGCAAAATGGAAGGAAACTTGCAGGTCTGAGGAAGAGGATAAATTCAAATTTAGCCTCTTGAAACTGCATCTATATTAGTCAGACGGTGTCGTCCAGTAGAAAGTTAAGAACATAGTCCTGAAGCTAAACTTCTGGGCTTGACAATAATGGCATTAGCAAGCATCATAGTACACATGATAGTTTGAAGTTCATGGAAGGAATGAACAATGCACAGAGAACCAAGACAGGGCAACAAACACTACGTGCAGTAGAAGTGTTAGAGAAACACAAAAAGAAAGGGAATTGTAAGTAGGAAAGAGTGGTAAACAGACAGAAATACTAGAGTAAAAAATTTAAAAATGCATTGACTTTTACAAATATAACACATTTTTAAATATCAGGGTAGAATTGAATTTCTAAGATGAAGGACAAAATTATACAAAAATGAAATTGAGTTACAGAATGTAGACTACTCATTCATTAAACTGTACAAGGAAAGGGCAATAAGGGCAATATTGTAGTACTGAGAGGGGACAGGGGAATAATGGAGAGAGATATGTTTATTTCAAATGGGAAAAGCATGAAATATTTTTATTTAATGAAAAGTCTACAATAACAAAAGAAGTATGTCAAAAACAAAGGAACAATGGTAATTATTTATGAAGCAAAATCTGTCAGGGCCATGAAAGTTAGGCCTCGGAAGTACATATTTTGTAATTCTAACATTGCAAGCACTTAAAAAGCGAAGTTTATGTTTATAGGCTGAAAATTTGACTCATGTATTAGTCTCAATTTTCCCAGGCTTTTTGAACGTTATAATGGAAATGTTCAGTCTGCATTTATATGGAATTTTTTTTTTGAATCCCTAAAAGAGATGACAGGTGACTATTGAGACTAAAGTTATAGTCTCTGCACAAGGTTGGTGAGTCCCGATTTTGACAAAATAAATGTGGAAGTTGAGGGTGTAATACTATACATATGTAAGTGATGGTGTTTAACGTGAAATGGGCCATACAATTTCATTAATACACCATTCAAGGAAAAAAAAATAATGCTGAAATGACAAAGAAGTGAGCATAGGTTACCTGGGCCTGAGCACAGTGGGAATGTGTTCGTGGCAGAGATGAAAGTTCAGTCCTCTAATTTGGTGCTGGATATAGAACTGTCAACAAGTGCCAAATAATTCCTCCTAAATATCCCAATTGGTTCATTGTATTTCATATAAGTTATACCTCAATAAATATCTGAATTTTAAATAAAACCACAAAAACAAGGGGCATGACAAACAGACAGTTTAAAACTGCAGAAACAATTAAGTGGAAAGCTGCTTCCAGGAAATCACTGAGACAATAGGATATGGAAATAAGAAATGTAAATGCCAAAAGTTAAGTATGGTAGATGCTAAAATGCTAAATAAGTATCAGGAAAGAGTAAATAAAGAGAAAGAAGAATGGGGTGGTGCAACAGGTTGAAAAATACATGTCTTCAGATCAAAGAAGAACATTAAGTTATAAGCAGGTGTCTAAACTTAATTTTATACCTGGTGTAAAATTTAGTTTGTTTCAAACTAGAAACAAAATAAAACACAAAATGGAAAATACATGGAAAAAAATTTAAAATGCACTCAGAGAAGGCCTCCAAAGTAAAATGTCCATGGAATTTTTGAATAATATTTTAAAAAGCTAGAAGGAAATACTTTGTAACCCAGAATTCTGTTGATAACTACTCTATCATTTAAGAGCTAGAAGTAAGCAAATAAACTTTAAGCAAAAATGAAACCATGTGGTACTTCATTTATTCCTTTTTTGAAAAATAGTGCTGTTTGATATAAGAGGAATAAAATTGAAAAGTAAATGTTACAGCAAGAGAAAAATTGCAATAAATTTGTAGTAAATGCATGTGTAAATACAAAAATGCATTGTTAAAATATTACCTTTGAAATCTATGGAATGGGTAAAATTGTTTTACTATATTTATATAAAGTATTTCAACAAACCCCTAAGTAGTCATAATCATTAGGAAATCATTAGGATTGATTATTGGTTATAACCATTAGGAAATAATTCATGAAACATTGTTGCACTGTCATTATCAATCAATAGCCATCTAGTCCATGTATAGTGTTAAAAGTAAATCAGATTTATTGATTCAGCAGTCATTTATTGAATGATTAACATGTTCCACATTTTGTTCAAGAGGCTGATAAATCCAAAATTTTACGTTCAATCATATCTATTCATTTGGACCCTTAAATACTTTTCTGATTCTACAGATTGGGAAGGATCTTTCGATAAGATACTTGGAAACCAAAATCCATTTTATTTTCTTTCTTGACATTTTCTCACATGTTCCCCCAACGGTCTCTGTCTTACAATATTCTTTTTTTTTTTTTTTTTAGGTGCTGGGGATCGACCTCAGGGCCTTGTGCTTGGAAGGCAAGCACTGTAATCACTGAGCTAAATTCCCAGCCTCTTGTTCTTACATCGTTTACCCTCTCCCACACTGGGTCAGGGTTGGTCCCTGTAAGAAATAGACTATGCCATCTCTCTGTCTCTCTTTGTCCTTCTGACTCAAATCTCTCTTTTTCACTATTAACTCTGCAGAAAGCCAGCTGCCATGCTCTGGGAACTCTTAAGCAAGCCTGTGAAGAAGGCTATGTAATGAGGAAAATCCATGTGGTGTGAAAAAGCTATCTTGGAGCAAATCATCAGCATTCCTCGGGCCTTTAATTCCTGGCTGAATCTTATGATATGTTGACTTCAGCCTTCGGTGATAAAAATGAACCAAACTATCTAGCTAAGTCACTCCTAACTCATAGAAGATGCATGCTATGTGTTTTTTATTGTAAATGAGTCTATTTAAAACAGATGCTTTGGTACACATATACAAGAAACACAATAACTTCAGTCAGATAAAATTGAAATATCTATTACATATGTAGTTATATTTTTGCATATAATAAGATCACCTACAAGCTTCTCTCACCAAATTTCCAGGATATGGCACAATATTACTAACTATAGTAATCATGCAATACATAAAATTTCTAGAGTTACTCATCCTTTGAACAAAAATTTGTGTTGTTTGAAGCTACTAAGTGTTGGTATAATTTGGTGCCACTCAATGCATAACTTCTCTTTAGTCTTCTGCTTCCTTGCTTTTATATCAAAATCAAGAAGAGGTACTCTTGACGGTTATTGCTTCCATTTTATCCATGGCAAAACTTGATAATTTGAAACATACAAGTATAGATATTTATGATGTTTCATTTAAGACCTCAGTATTTAACAGATGGGTACAGTATGGTTTACCCTTTTAAATTTCCTTCAGTAGTGCTTATAATGTCAGTTATATTTCCAAAATCTGTAATAAAAATTGCATATCAGTACTTACTGAGATTTTGTGTAAAATGTCAAAGCTAACTTACTTTTCCAACAATAAAGGAATCAAGGTAATGTTAACTGTCCCATCATAGACATGGCTAATACATATTGGCTGATAACTATAATTCTGTTCTTTCCTTTTGTCTTCCTTCTTGGAGGTCTTGTGTAGCCAAATAACACAGAACAATAATCACCACTACCACCACCACCAGCAGCATCATCATCCATTTTTAATCCACAGTTTTTTGAGGCATTTTTTGAAACACAGTAAAATTATAAAAATAGATTACAAAAAAATCCTTGGAGCAAAACCGTAATATAGATATTAGCTTCTATTGCTATGGTTTCTGAAAAATTTATTAGTCGAGAAATAAGGAAAGTTTGATTAGTTGCCTGTTTCATTCCCTACTCTAAACCAAGGCTAAAGACTATCTAAAATTAATTGCCACCTAGGACCTCACAGGTAATAATGCTACACAATATGCTTAATAGCAAGTATAAAGAAAATAAAGCACCACTTTTAATGAAACTGCTTCATAGCTTCACTTGATTAGGTCTGTAACACAGAAAATGAAAGTGATTCTTCAAGGTCAACCTCACAAATGTACCTCCCCATACGTGGACTTCTGGGCATCAGCCGAACTCAATAATTCCTAGCTTCCCAAGATTTAATGTTTTATTGCTAATCTTCAACTTATCTTTGATTGAAATTCTTTGCCTTACTTGCGTAACAGTTGGAAACAAAAGTTTGACTTGGTGGCACTTTTAAAAATGTTACCATTATCCATGTTGTAATTCTTACCTTAGGATATAAGACTCATTGCTATAAGCATTTAGTGAGGTGAAGGAAGAGGGGACTTAACTTGGATTCAGTTGTAGATGATTATTCTTATTGAATTAGCATAAAAGCATTTCATTTCAGGAGCCATATAGCCTTCACATAATAAAATTATATTGATTATAAGATTGTTTAGATATCATTGAAACATGATTTTTAATATCTATTGGGGGTATATGAATTAAAATTATTACATCTGCAGTATGTATATTAAAATGATGTCATCATCTAGAGTAGTTAGAGAGTAATATCTACCTGTAAATTATTTTTAATGTGTGAGTTAGTTAGGCTATAGAGATAACTAACCTGACATGAGAATCAGTCAAAGTGGCTGAAGCTCATTACTTGTTGGGGAGAGAATTAGTGTAATAATGGATGGGCCAAAATAATTTTTATTTCTCATTTTATTTTTACTTTGCTTTATCGTTTAGTTAGGATGTAGAGTGTTACTGAAAGTTATATAATATACAGACATTACGTTGATACAAATAAATATGTATTTTTTTAACTTTTATTGGTAGATTTTAGATATACATAATGATAACATTCATCATGGGGAATTTGTACCTGTACACGATATATCTTGTTGCCTCTTTTTTTAATCCATTCCCGTCCCCTCCCTTCAACTCCTCTTCCCCTTCTTATTTACAAAAGCTTTGTTTCCATTTTTTCTCCTTTTAGTCTCTTTTTTATCCTTGTCTCCCTCTTTTTCCCCTCCCCCTTGTTCCCCTGGGAAAAAGGAATAAATGTTACTTTAGATTATGCCTAATAAATAGTCTGGTATAGTAAGCAGTTAATATATGTTGGCTTCTTCTTGTAAGAGCCTCAATTTAAATGTCCATAGAGTTACATGCTTTCTAGAAATAAATCACATGGATTAATATACATATTTATAACTCATTTTCTTTTTCTGAATAGATTGTTCTCTATCACGTAATTTATATTGATGAATGATAGCTAAGTCAGACCCAGGGACTGACATATTGATGTTAAGAGAAAGAGTGAGTTGTGATTTAAATGATGAGGTAGAATACTACTGAAGCAGTCATTAGTATGGAAGCTTTAGAATTGGGGAGGATTTTTCAGGAAAGCTTGCTGGCAAGCCTTTAAAATAAGCGTTTTACAGTTACTCTGTGGAGATGCAAGAGGTATCAACAGGAAGATTGGCTCCTGGAGGTCTCAGAGGCTGTATCAATATGTTGTGTGCTTCACCTGAAAGCAGATTTTATGAATTAAATGAGGAGAGTATTTTCAACTAGTAACATAAAATTACATCTCTAAACATGAAAGAAATAGTATTTGATAGACATATTTACTTTGTGCTTGCCGGGGAATTTAATAAGCTTCTGTATGTCTCTGAGGAAGAAATTAAATTAGAATCTGAAGACTGTGATTCCACTAGTAATATGCAAGTGGTTTGAAAAAGGAAGGAGGAAAGACAACTTCTTTATGGGTTGAATTTTCTCATGTGACACTGAGTCTATCTCTTGGTTTTGTATTAATTTTAAAAAATTTATTCATTAGAGTGGCAGAACCTGTAAGAGAAAATTACCTAGAACCTGTACTAATATGATATACTATGCACATATTGGTCTAAATATTAATTTCATAACAAAAATTTGAATTCACTGAAATGGCCAAAAAGGTACAGATTGCATTTAGTAGAATAAAAGTTCATTTTTTATTGGATCTTACTCAAACATTAAGAACACTAATTAGACAATATTAGTGAAATTTAGTTTGAATCCTATCTTTGAAATTTTTAGCTCTTTTAGAGTAGTATTATATAAATGTACTTGGATGTTTATATAAATCCTACAAAGCATGGATTCTACGAAACATTGATCAGTTCATAAGATTGCATGTAACAAAATGATAAAATGAAAGTGTATAAAAATTGTGTCCGAGATGTCACAGTCATCTGTAAATGTCAGAATCAAGGAAAAACTTAAAATGTCGAAAGATATGCAGACCAGTATTCTACTAAGTTATTAAAGTAGAGCTTCAAACATGATTTGAGTTCCAGGGAGATCAAAATTTAAGGGAAAACAATTACTAGTGACTCTCAATATTTTAAGTTAGAAGACTTTCACTTTTTTTGAGAAAATATATTTCCTGCCTGGAGTTTAAATCTTAAAATGTTTTCATGGGATGTTCAAATAAGCAATACAACATAAAGAAAATAATGATAATAAAATATGCAAAACATCACACTAATGATATGACATATATCATCGAAACATTAATTAATTTTTATTTCAGTTTTATAAGTGCTCGCTAAAAGGACAAAAATTTCAAAAAGGTTATCCAGAGTCAATCAGCTAAAATAGAATGGAAATGATTTTTCTCATGGTAAACAATATACTATAAATCATAACATTTTGCATTTTATAGTACTTTCAGCATTTCGAAAATAACCAGAATATGAAATGTAAAAACAAAGATAAAGATAAATGACTCTAAAATAACAGAAATAGTGTTATTTTTGGTAGTTTTAAGCTAAAAGAGCGCTTAAAAAATTAAAAAACATATAATATTCAATAAACACATAAAAGTACTCAATAACTTTTAGAAACATTTTAATGTCCTGTGAATGCATCTTCAAAATTTAAAACATCTTATTGTAATTATTGTCTTAATGATCTGCTTTCCATTTTTTAATATCTCTTGCAATTCTGACATTTTCTTATTTTTCTTTTACAAATCACGTAATTCTTGGTCCCATGTGTTCAAAAAATGATGAAAACACGAAGGACTAAAATTAGAAATATTTAAAAGTTTATATTGATACATTATATATTTTCTAAGAAATGTTCTAATTATAAATGTTAATTTCAAAACTGACTCAAATGTTCCAAACATTCAAACATTTCAAAAAGAAATATTAACAAAAGCCAGACATAGACAAATTTATATACTCATTCATATTACACATTCAAATTATGAAAAGAATTAACATATGCAAAAAATAAACAAGAGAGATATAGATACCATGTTGAGTGTTGATATTTTTAAATACTGCTGACAACAAAGAATTTGATGTGGTTTTTGAAGAAGCAAATCATTATTTGGATGGTTAATTGATAAATTTAATGATGAAAATCTTTGAAACTAGACATTAATTATGCAATCAAAATGTATAGACTCCTGAAAATTAAATATTACCTTTTCAAGGCACAGTATAGTCTCAATTTTTTCATTTATTTTTAAATATATATTAATGAATCAAATGGATGATCAAACTATGGAATGTCTTAAATCTAAACAGGTATATCACATCCTGAAATATAATAGAAAGACAAGTATACATCATAATATATATGAAGTAAAGTTTTTTCAGAATAATTCAAAAAGAATCACCAATGTCATATACACGGTATTGAGAAAGAAGATGGTATTGCAAATGACAAAGATTTTACAGGTACTTTCACAGGAATAAATTGCAAGCACATTGTTTTGCAATGTCCTGTATACAACATATCAAATTGCTACCAGAAAAAACTTAGAAAAAAAAAATATATATATATAAAACTCTTGCAATTATAAACAAAACACACACACTAAATTCCAAATCGGTAGATTGGGTCCAGTAAACAAAATATATATATTTTTTAAAATTAATATCTTGTCAACAAATAAAACTCAAACATTTAATGCATAAAAATCTTGATCTTGGTTACTCTTAAAAATGTTCAAGTCTGGTCTGACGGGGCTTTGAAGTCTTCTGCCTCACCTAGAAAGTGTACCGTGGGATTAAGAAGATGGGGCCTTGCTTCTTCCTCTTCCTGTGAAAACCCGTGGATAAGAATGTTGTTGTAGTGCTTTTAGTAGTTAGTAGTTAGTTATTCCTTTGATTGAAAGACTAAAATGAACCTTCAAACACACAATTGTAGTAAAGGTTTGGTGCTATTTTTCCAAAAGCTTTTGTTCTCTCCTATCTTCTTATTAATAAATTAAAAGAGATTGGTCTAGTGTAGTGCTATACCAGGTAATCCTTCAATATGGTAAATTTCTTGAAATAATCTGCCTCCATTTTATAACTTGCTTAGTGTGAGAAATATTTGAAAATTTTATTTTAAATAGAATTTAAATTTAATGAGTTCCTATTACATTCTGTACTCCAGAAGAGGCAAACAATCCATATGTCATTTAGTTTAATTCTCCTCGAAATCCCTTGAAACACCCAGGAAAATGAAGTTCAGAGAAGTTAATCAATATCGACCAGATTTATGATCATCAAACCCTTGTGTTTCAAGTTCATACTTTTTCCATTCCAACATTCTTCACTAAAGTTAAGTGATTGTACTGACATTATCAGGGTGATAATATAATTTCAAAAATGAGATTATTGAAGTACGTAGATACTTATCAATAATCTTCACTCTTTTCTTTTTCTTGCCTGACAGTTATATTAAGAGTGACACCAGGTGTAGTGGTACTTGCCGGCACATGCCTCTGATATGCCAGCCCTCAGGACTCGGAGACAGAAGGATTGCAAGTGCGTGCAAGACCAGCCTGGCCTATATAGCAAGACAAACAAAACCAAACAAACAAAACCAAGAAAAAAGTCTTACCTTTGAACTTTAAGATATTTGTCTTTTCACTACTCGGCAATACCCACTCATATCGGAACTTCTAATCCGAGAATTACTGAGAAAATTGTGAAGTCTTCATGGAAATACAAGTAGGACAGAATCTCACAGGAGAGATACAACGGAATTTGAAAGAATATAAAAGAAAACAAGACTAAGACATTTATTTTCTTTGCTTTCTTTGCTTAAGCACCCAACCTCTCTTTTCCCCTTGCTGCTGACATAGGGCATGAGAACGACTTGTTTTCACTGCAGGCTTCTGAACTTCAGGAGCAGAATGCACCAGCCAATGGCAGGTGCTCGGTGGCGCTTAGAACTCTTATTTCCCTAAGCACTAGTGGGCAACTCATGTTACATTGTACTCTCTACTTTTTATCCTTGGTAGAACAATAACATATCGGGTACCAAGACCATGGCTTGAGGGTTCAAAAACGGAGGCAAGAAATAAATATCTCAGTCTTCTGGGAATGTGAAGACAATTCAAAATGTTCTAAAAGAGTAGTTCACTCCTTATCTGTAATTGGGCACAATTCAAGAGCCAAAGGAAACAGAAAACGATTCAGATTCAAATATTTGTCAGCTATAAGGGCCATGGATTGGCACTGAATGGGCTTTGAAGTAAGAAGTGGTAATGGTGATGGGCACACTTGAAAGAATAATTCAGTCATTTTGGGGAATTCTAGACATTTCACTCTGTAGACACGATAAAAGGCCAAACATTATGCTAATTCCTCAAAATACCAAGGTAAACTAGCAAAGAAATAAACAGTATGTCCCCTAAGAACTTGAAAGTGAAAAAAGCTCCTGTATAGAAAATATAATTGTCTTTCGGAGTTCTAACTTGTTTATTGATTGATGAAATCAGCGGCGTGGCGAGCTTCCACGCACTACCTCCCTGTGGGGCTTATCATCTCATTGGTACTAACATTTCTAAAAAATTACTCTTCTTTATGGGCAAAAGGGTGTCTTTTCTCTTCAAATTCTGATGTTATGTTTACTGTAGTGCTTAACAAATTGCAGAGCTTTGGCTTGAATGGGGCAAAAATGTTGAGAAAAATAACTGCTTTGATAGAATTTAGATATGTTGGAATTTCTAAAATCAATTACAACTTCCTAAAATTCATAAACATCAGGGTCTCTGTGGATATCTGATGACAAAAGTTGATTCAATTTTGGAAGGATAGAGATAATCTTATCTCACTGAAATACAGTGATCTCATTACCTGGTAGAGTTTACTGCAGAAAACAAGTAATGTGTCAACACAATTTCATCAAAATAAAGTTACAAGATAAGAAATACATATTGTGTGTTAAAATGGGCTATTGATATTTCCATCCGTGTTGATTATGCAGAATTCTTAGTACAACTAGCCCCCTATTTATAAACATTTGATTTAAAAACAAATCATTCATCTAATTATCTACTAAAGTCATTTGCAGAAGCAATCACTTCCATTAATCACGTTTTCCATCAAAATCTACTTGGTGGGACCCCTGAGGAGCACCTGTCGCTCTTGCAAAATTTTCTCCTAGCTACCAAAGTAACCCGCTTTATACATATTCAGATCTCATTATTTACTTAGCTACCAATAACAGAAGAGAAAACCAAAAATCAGATTCAGAAAGACTTATGGTTCATGATTCAGTTGGAATTACACAGTGGGTTAAAAAAATGGGCCCTTTTTTTTTTTTTTTTGAGTTCTTTGTATATTCTAGATGTTAGACTTTTGTCCAATGGATAGCTAGCAAAAACTTTTTCCCCAGTCTGTGGGTTTTCGCCCTGCTCTGTTGGTGATTTCTTTTGCTGTGCAAAAATTAAACCTCTCAAATTTAAAGACCCAATCCAAAAATGGACAACTGAAATGAATAAACATTTCTCGGACGAAGAAATAAAAATGGCAAATAAATATATGAAAAAATGTTCAACATCACTAGTTATCTGAGAGATGCAAATCAAAACAACGTTAAGATTCCACCTCATTCCAGAAAGAACCATGTATATGGAAAAATCAACCAATAACAAATGCTGGCGGGGCTGTGGGGAAAAAGGAACCCTCCTCCACTGTTGGTGGGAATGCAGACAGGTCCAGCCACTGTGGAAATCAATATGGAGATTCCTCAAAAAACTACAACTGGAGATTCCATTTGACTCAGCTATTCCCCTACTGGGGATCTTCCCAGAAGAATTAAAATCGTCATACCATAGGGATGTATGCACGAGCATGTTCACAGCAACACAATTTGTAATAGCTAAGTCTTGGAAACAACCTAAATGCCCAAGAACGAAAGAATGGCTAAAGAAAATGTGGTTTTTCTACACAATGGAGTACTACACAGCCATAAAACAGGATAAACTAGAGTCATTCATATATAAATGGATGTTCCTTGAGAACATAGTTTTAAGTGAAATAAATCAGACACTCATGAGTACACATCGAATTGTCTCTCTGATATGAGAAATCATAACTGTAAATAAGGACAAAGAGGTGTAATAGATATTATATAAAAGGAAGATAATATGCAAAGGAGAGGAGTACTAGGAAGAAAGAAGGGGAAAAGCAGAAAGGCAACAAAGGAAAGAAAAGGGAAAGGGAAAATATGGAAAATTAAGAATAAACCTGCTCTAATTAGGGAGGGAGGGAACAGAGGGGAGGGGTGGGGAAGAGGGGGGAGAACCAAGATGCATCATGTACAGGTACAAAATAAATGTGATAAATGTGACCATTGTATGTAAAATGTACCAATACATGTTCTTGGTTTAAAAAAAAATGAGCCCTTAAAAATGAGAATTTAAGAAATTCTCTGTGACATAATTTTCATAGGAAATAATCTGAGCTCTAGACAATTTACTCAAATAACTTTTGAAAAACATTCTCCTCATCACGGTTATGACACCTTCTTCACATGGCCGTAGACATTTTGGGAAAGTTATATGGTAAAATATACTTCAGACTGTTAGTATGATTGAAATGTTATCTTTCAGTATTTGGAGAAGTTACATTGAATTGAATCAGAGTGTTGAAATGAAAGAGTTTGACAGATAAATTTACCTTGAGATACATTTCTTTAAAAATTTTTACATTGGTAAATGATCAATTCACATCTAATTAGGGATTGTCCAGAAGACTAATGATATTTCTCAGTTGGTGAATGACACTGAGACATAGATTCTAACACTGTGACACAGAGACATGATATGACACAAAGATCCTAAAGAGAAAGAAGATGGACTTTAAAACTAGAAGCAGTACTTTTTGAGGGTGGGTGTTTAAAACAGAAAGAAAAATAAATGTTATCTCAGCAGCAGAAATGCTTTTTGTCGTTCTCTTTCACAAAGGCTATCCTTGACATTTAGAATTATTTAAGAAGTTGATCATTCAACCAGGAACACATTATGATAATAAAATGATCTGCATGTTGTATGACAGAAGACATGGTCACAATAGTAGGTGAGGTATTGAGAAGCCCTGTAACAGGTTTACAATGTGCCAGAGGGGCAAGACACTGAGCTATGACTACACAAGGGAGATTAAAAAGTTATGGATTTAAGTGAAATTGAAAGCATATGTTTGCCACATGATATTTTAAATTTGATATTTACAACAATATTTATGATGGTGTAATAATCTTGAAAATAGTAATTTGAATGGCTAATTATTGCCAGATATGTCAGATGTTCTTAGAAGAGTTGAAAGGTATATTTGTCAAAAATGGTATAAATTTTTTTTTACCATGAGACTTATCACAAATGCAAGAAAGTGTGTGTGTGTGTGTATACATGTGTATATGTGACAGTTAAAATTTTAAAGGAGAAACCCATGTGACTATCATTTAGTTCACTACCTAAATCTCTGATTTATTTACATTGTTATTATATAATTCTCCATTCTCTGAACCCTTATTTTATTTATCCAACTTACTTTTTAAGAGAACCCTTATTTTACTTATCCAACTTACTTTTTAACTGTCAATGAGCAGTTTCCCATTTAGAGTTCTGTGAATGATGCTATTATGACCACTCTTCAGCGTGTAGCATTTTGTATATAGATGTTAGTTTCTCCCAGGCATGTAAGGCTGCAACTCCTATGTCATAGGCCGTGAGTATTGCAGATTTTATTACTTAATTTCAAATTGTTTTCCAATAATTTGCAGTATGTGGAAGTTCCTACTGTTCTCTAAATGTCAAGATCAAGGCTTTCACCACAAAAGAGCATGTGAATCATGAGATTACAAAGACCTACCATCTCTCATTACTATCTAGCATAAATTCTGTCAAATGAGTATGATGGCTTATAATTTTTGCATTTTATAAATTACCATCAAAAAGTTAACTGTACTTAATTCTTTTCTGTTTATTGTACATTCAATTGTATCTCAGAGCATTAATTTCTTCTTTGACATCAAAGATTACCTTTATTGTCTTCAGAATTAGAAAGTCTTTTATCTATGATAGGGTATAAAAACCTCCATAATAAGTTCATCGAAAT
This sequence comes from Hystrix cristata, assembly GCA_004026905.1. Lineage (NCBI taxonomy): Eukaryota > Metazoa > Chordata > Mammalia > Rodentia > Hystricidae > Hystrix > Hystrix cristata. The sequence continues at coordinate 29,852 of PVJO010008629.1, read as the reverse complement.
GACTCTAACATTGCTCTTTATTTGTCCTCATTTTTCTTTCTTTTTAATGAATTACATCATGGCATATTTTTTACAATACCTTTTCCACACTTTTTTTCTGTTTTCTCTTCCTTTGATGTTACCTTCCTATCACTTTTTCTTGTAGAACTCTTTTATTTCTTGATTCTTGATATGCACTATCCTTTTTGCTCATGAGTAATACCAAAGAATCTTTATTTCAAATTCATTAACATTTAATTTGTGTCTTTTATTGCTTTTTTATTTTTTATTTTTTTTTTTGGTGCCAGGGATTGAACTCAGGGTCTGGCGCTTGCTAGGCAAGCACTCTAACCACGGAACTAAGTCCCCAGCCCCTGATATTTTCATTTGAATTTTATTTGATGCATCTGGCTTTTTGTATTTTTGGTGAGTATGCCATTTCCCATCACCTGTAGTTATAAATGCCTCAACAAATGCATCATATTAATTTCTAAAGCAATTTCCTTCCTATATGGTCCTTAACAATAAAATCATCAATTTCTCTCGAATATCAGCTTCCTTTCCTCATATATTTTTCCTTGCTTGATATTCCTTTCCCTGCTTGTTTGAATAAACAATAATCTAAGACAGATTATATATTTTGGGTGATTAATGTGGACTTTCTAAATGGTAATTAGTAGACTATCACATGTGTTGATTCAGAGGCATCCTGTTGCAATGTACTGTTTAATACATACCTTTTTAATATTTGTATTCTTATCTCAAGAAAATGAATGATGGATTCAATATATTATATAAACAAATGTATCCTATTTTAATTTTTAGGTATTATTCCTTCTGAAGAAAATTACTGCTAGTGAATTAAGCCCATAAGATAAGTCAATATAATTGTTCTACTAAATGGGCCCAACTTGAAATAAAAAGGACAATGCAAACTATGATTGAATGAATTAAGAGTTGATTTTCTATACCCTTGGTTCTTCAGAAGTTCTACAATCAGTATTATTACTTTTGTTTCTTTTTTCCTGAAAATTTGCGCCTTCTTCTTTTTACGAATAAAAAGAATCTATTCATAGTTTTTGATTGCAAGCTGTGATTTCAAAAATATGTTAAATAAATGATCTTCAAATAGTAGAAACAAAGTGGTTAATTTCACATATAATGCTCACAAAATCAGGACACCACTTTTTCTTTGTTTTTGATTTTGTAGAGACTTCTTTTTTGGAAAAGATTTACTTTAGATTTTTTAAAAAAACGTTTACCATTTGTCTCTTCCCCTTAAATATTTATTTCTATTCCTGTTTTGCGAAAAGAAATGTATACTATTTCAATAGATCAGTTTGGACCCATAACCATGCCAGTGCACATTATCTAGAGGATTTAGCATATGTCACTGAATATGTCTGCTACATGTGTTTTATTATTCGAAGCACATTTGGGTGTTTTGTATTCTTGGAAAACTATAATTCCATTCCTGTTACTATGGAGGCCTGTCTGGGTTTGGCAGGTGGGAGTAGAGATTGCTGGATTTTTAGTAAGATACTGAGGGTAAGCCGACTTTCAACTTGTGGTTATTTGCTTTTCTCCTCATTCCCTTGCATACTTATTCAAACAGCAAAATAATAGATTTCAAAGTATGTGAAAGTTAAGTCCAAGCATTTATAAAATGTTGGATACAAACAATCCAAATTACCTAAAATATTTTAATTGTACTATCTTCTCTGTTAAAAAAAATCAAACTGTTGACAGGTTAAAATGAAATGATATGAAATTAACTACTAAATATGGTCCTTAAAGTATCTTAAGACTTTATACATATTTTTACGTATTTATGAGTAAAACCTAGTGCTGTACTATTAAAAACTAAATACATTTTTAAAAGCAGTTAATCTCTATATTTATAAAATGCTTTTATTCAACAACATACATTTTTTTTTCACATTAAAGCCATCAAATTTCATTTTATTCTTCATCCCTAAGCAAGCACTAAATCCTGAACATGAGAATTCTTGCCACGGGCTCAGAACACTCCTTACCAGTAAACTGTGCCACATGCCCAGGAATTTAAGTGTTGCAGGTGGACTATTGATTGGATTTTCTCCACTGCTTCTAGATGTTTGCATTATCTACCAGAGTCACATACTGTTCATTACTGAATGAATCCTCTTTCTTTACTTCTCCATTTTATAGGAATCTCTCATCCCTGAAAGAACTATTCTAAATGAATACGTTGCTGGAATAAAGAAATGAAAGCAGAAAAGAAAGAAGGAAAGCAAAAGCTAAAAAAGGATGAAAAGGGTAGTATATGACATCCAACAATTTTATCAATCTATTTAAAATTAATTAATATTATAAAATTCAGAATGGAAAACTGGAACAAAAGAAAAATGTGCAGACCATAACAGCTTCATTAAGCTTTTCCCTGTACTCCTAGCTCTTTTTCTCTCAGGCATCTTCAATTTTTCAATACATGTTTTATGACCTTTGCACACAGAAGTTATTTTTCAATGTTCTTGTCATCAAAATATTCTCCCAGGTACTATTTAGATGAACTTCACAAAGATACATAAAAATACTAATTTCATTCTTCTTGTGGTTTCTTAAAGTGCATAATACATAGAATGTTTATTTTGTTTTTATGACAACTGGTTTAGTAAAATGGAAGACTAGAGAGGCAGTTCTTATGTGTATCAGGAGATCTTTCTTTCTGAATTGTCCTATAATAGTCTATCAGGCTTTAGCTTCTGACACTGGATAGTGAGCTATTCTACAGGACCCATTCTTCAGAAATACTCGGTTGGTAATTTCACAAATATAACATCTCTGTGTACATGATTAAGCTTAAATACAAAGGAAGCAATCAAAAATATACACTGAATAGCTGAATCACAGATTTTATTTGTTCTTTGATTCAAGATTTGCTATTCTCATAGGCAAAGATCCTGGATACTCTCCCAGGCAAAATGCAGAATCACTGCGGGGACACCGACAGTGGTAACATGGTAGCGAGAGAGACCAACAAGAGGAGGAAGGAAGGTGTAAGAAATGGTGAGAAGAGGTGATGCAGATAACGGAGTAGAACAGAAAATCAGAAAGGAAAAGGAAAAGCTTTGGAATCCACAGGATAAGAGCAAAGGAAGCAAGAGAATCAGCCCTTTGCTCTTACATTTGACCTCTATTTCAAAACCTGTGCTTGTTATTTACAACAATTGATTTTCCATTTTCCTTTTGGTTAGTTTCACTATGAACAAAGTTCTAGTGCATGACTTCCTGTTCCTTTGCTTCTCTGCACTTCCCTGAACCTCTTCAGCTGGCTGTACCACCATTTCTATGTTCATTCAACTTGCATTTAATGTTTCTGAATTCTGCGCCTGCGCATCTTCCCTCTCATTTACTAAACTACTAGAGATGGAACTCAGGGCCTTCTCAATTTTATATGGGGTCTTAATAAATTACTAAATTATCTGAGTTTCTTCACTTGATAACTGATAAGAAGACAGATAAAATGTTACCACTTTGCCTTAAACAGAACAACAGTGGAACAAACTAGCAATCCACATCACAATCTCAAAAAGTATGCCTCCATTAGGGATGTATATGGGTCATTAAATTATGGATAGTTGTGCTTACATGAGATTATTTAAATTAAGGCATTTAAAATGTGTTCCTTAAACACTGAAAATTATCATTCTGATCTTTAAGATCCTGTATCTGTACAAAGTTGGTTCTTATACAGGAATATTACTGAATTATATATCATAGCAGCATTTGATTTACATTCTGCACTTGTAAAGATCACACTCAATCCTCTGTTGACTTTATTAATTGCTTCTGTGAAATGTAAGTGGGGGTTTAACAGGTTATTATACTGCAAGGTCTTTTTCAAAGTGGTCGTGTGCTTGTTCATCTCATTTCATCTTGAATGTGTTTATTATATTGGAGTTCAGTGTGTATCTCTCTCTGATTAGATTGGAATGTGTTTGGTGTATAAACTGTTCTAGATGATAATTGGCCTTAGCAAGGCAGCATCTAAAAATAAAATCAGAAAATCAAATAAATCTCCTTCTCATTAGTCTAAGAAAAATATTTTATTTTTAAAGGAGAAGCAGCTGGAAATACTGTTCTTCTTCATTGTTTCTCCATTTGCGAACCAGGATTTCAGTGTTCTCTGGATGTATAACTAAAGATACTTACTGTCAATTCTCGTTTGCTTTTTAAAATCCTTTCCACTTAAGGTAGTTCCAACGTTTGTGTGTCCTGCTTTGTTGGATTTACCACTTTTCACTTTTTCATTTTTCGAACAGCTTGATGTTTTCATTAAGATTTAATTTATTTTGTACCATATAAAACTATAGGCCCCATGTTTGCTACTGACCCAAATTACTTACTTTCTTTAAATTGTTAATTACCCAGTGTCAGAAATGTGACTGGTGATTATAGTAACGTCACAGAGGATATAGCAGATGCTCGTAGTGTTTGGGGAATTCCTCTATGTTGTAAGTTTGAGCATAATCTAACATGAAACGTGGCTTCAAATGCATATTTCAGAAGACCCTTAAAACCTCTTTGCTTGAACTTTCATTTTCTCCAGATAGTACAATAATTTTCATTTATGAATTTTAAGTTCATGGTCTCAAATATTTTTTATTTGTCCTTCACTAAATAAATCATGGTCTCTCTTTCTCTTTCTCGTTTAACTTGTAAAGGAATTCGCTGAGAGAAACGTAAAAGAGGAAATGATGGCCTCATTGTGGTCTTCCTTGTTCTGTAGAGAGGCAGCGACCTACCACAGTTATTCAGAGCATTGTTACAGAAGTAGTAACATTAACTCTCAGCCTCCCAAGCCAGTTTCTCTTTTGTCTCACTTGGAGCTGAGTTTAAAAAGGAAGGTAAGACCCACAGCGTAATTGAAATCCTTCATTCCCCAGGTTTATGGTGAGTTTCTGGTTAATTGGTGTTTCGAAAAAATATGTACATGTAATTCAAATACATTTTAATTTTGAATCTGGATAAAATGTGTTCATAAGAATGTAAAGTAGCACGCTGAAATGTTAGTTCCACACATAGCACAGTTATTAAAAGTACTCAATAACAAAATATATTGAGGGATTTCACAAAAGCCCATCACTCAACCACATAAGTAAAGCAAAAAATCTCTCTAAAAGAACATAGAGTTAGTTTGAAAGACAAGTGTGGTGAATTTTATTAATAACTTTCATTCTTCCACCTTCCTCTTACTTATACCCTTTTCTGTGTGAATTTTTCTTCACCTGAATTTTTTTCCATGTGTCAAATACTTTAATATGATGTTAGTACATGTGACATAAGCAGAAGCCTGAAGAATTCTGTCTGTACTAATGAGAAACATGCATCTTTTTCTTTTAAGAAGTCGTCTTGTCTTATAAAACTAAAAGACACATGAAATATATGTGGATCTGACCTGCAGTTCATAGCCAAATCCAAGCTAATCTTAGATTACCTGATTCTCCATCTCACTTTAAAACATTCAGTTATGTTGTGATTTGCTATTCACAGTACCGTGATAATAACTGGTGGATACAAAAATAGAGATTGACTTGTAAGTTATTAAGTGCTATGATGGAAATATGTAAGGACACTAGCAAAAAAAGGAGAGATTTCCAACTCATTCTCATACTAGAGAAGGCAAAAACAAATATCTCTTAGCCCTGTATGCAAGAAAAGATAGCCTTGCAGATGAGATATTCAAAGAGCTTTCAGGAAATTATGGTAAAATAGTTTATGAAATTCTAAGCACATAAATCCTCCTGTATATCTAATGTAGACTGTGTAGAATGAATGGATGAGAGATCAAAAACAGAGTGTGACAAGTTGAAGTTTATTTTATTTGCTACACTCTAAATACAGATGTCCCTCAACTTCTGATGGAGTATATCCCCAAAATCCAGTGGTTGAAAATATTCTAAGTCAAAATTGAGTTTAATGTATCTAACATATAATATATTCTAGCTTAGCAACACAGTACAATACATTGTATAGATCTGTTTGCATTCCATTGTGACCAAACAGCTTCCTGGGAGCAAGGATTTCATGCCACTGCTCCACATCTCAACAGAGTATCTTACTATGTATTATTAGCCCAAAAAAGATCAAAATTAAAATTTGAAATGTGGCTTCTATTATGTTCATATTGCTTTCCCAAAATCAAATTGAAAGATCATAAATCAAATCATCATATTGAAGAACATCTATATTTTATATAGATGTATTCATTCATGAATCAAATACATATTGAATGTTCTTTGTTGGAGCACTTTGAGGCACTAGGAATACAGCAGTAAATGAAATCAACTGATTCAGCTTAGTAAGAGTCTAAAACTTAGTAGCTTACACCACTACTTTATAATCTTTTATGATACTGTTGGTTTATTAGGTTCTATTGGACAGCTCTGAGGCATATGACAAGAGATGGATTTGTTATTATCTGAGACTTCCATTAGGCTAGAGGAGTTGAAGATGACTGTTCAAAAACTTGTTGCCTTGGTGTAGACATGTGAAAGATCGAGTTTGGGGCTACTGGACACTTTTCTTGGCCTTCCCATATCATCTTAGGGTCTTCCTTATTCTACCTAGTCTCTGCAAATGGTCCTTTCATGGTATTTTAGAGGAAAGCAAACCTCTTCTCAGGGCCCCCAAAAGTTCAAAGGTACAAGCTGCGAGGTCTTGTTAGCTTTGAGGCCACATTGTAGTTGTCTAAATGACTCCCGAGGTTAATCCAGATTCCATGTGAGGGCCAACTCCACGAGGCCATGAATCTGGGAAGCTGAGATTTGCTGGAGGTTGTCTTTGGAGAGGAGCTATCACAAATGTGATGAGAGGTACACAGATGGTCAGAGAGGACCCCTCTAAGGATTTGGTTGTGTGAGAGTCTGAGGAAAGAGCAGTTTTCTAGCCAGAGGAAAAGCAATGTTGAAACATATATATAGAAAGAGTTTAGTGTGTCTGAAGAAATGTAGACAAGTGTTGCTGTTGCTAGTGTCCTGTGAGGAGTTTGACATGGCATTAAAAGAATTTGGACACTTAGGACTGAAACCATAAAGGACATTTCATGCATTGGTAAATTTTATAAATGTATTGTGTAGGAATGAAAAAATCAATGAGTTTTGGCTTTTTCTTTAACACAAGTGTGATATGACTTTTATTTTATAAATCAATGTATTCTAACAAGAATTCTAAGAAGAAAAAATGTGGAAATGGCGACATTCATTAGGAGGTAATTTCAATAATATAGGCAAGAAGTGTAAGTGGCTTAATTTTAAAAGGAAACAATGAAGATAAAGAGAAGTAGTGAGATCCAAGTAACATACTTTCTAGCAAAGCCAATAATATGTACTGAAGAATTTCCATTTGAGGAGAAGGGTTTCGAAGATCATGGTGTATAACTAGGTGTTTGGCTGGGTGGTAAAGAACACCGTTTGCTATGTGGGTGATCCTAACTACCAGACGCTGAGATTTTTCACTGCATTTTAACACTTTCCTATGGAAGGAGAGTTGCCTATTTTAAGAAGAGAGATCACGTGTCCTCTAACACAAGCAGAAAACACAGAATACTTGGTTCACCACACCATATAACAATATAATGGACATTTGAATACAGAGAGCGATTGTCACAACTTCTAGGAGCTAGAATGAAAGGCACGGGATAAGTGCTCTCTCTCTCTTTCTCTCTCAGGCTTCAGAAGGAGTCAGCTATGCTGACATCTCGAGCTCAGTCTCCAGCCTGTAGAACTGGAAGACAAAACACTTTTGTTCCCCAATTCATCCAGTCTGTGATCCTTTGCTACAGCGGCCCTAGGAAGTTAACACAAACCATATGGATACCATTCACAAGACTCATCCCTTCATACGACGTATTTGTGACTACATAGGTTTTCCTCAAGAGACCAACATTGTAGAGAAAGTCACAACTAATCATGAAGACAAGTTGATGCACTTTGTGTATGTCAATCATTTCCCCACTTTCAGCTCTAGTAATCAATGGAGTGCCCTGCCAAAATTCTTCACCTAGGGCATTGAGTTATCTTTATCAGGCTGGCCTGCAACCAGCTGAATATCTTCTATGAAAGCAAAGATCCCTACAGCCCCACAATGACACTGTAACCCAGAGATACAATCTTTTTCTTGGTTGTATGTTTATTGCGTTAAAATCCCTTCGTTACTGATGGGACAATGCTTTATTTTCACCCAAATACTTATTATGGAAATAAATTTACCTCTTTTTTCACTCAGGTTTTTATACCACCATCTCTATAGACTTGCTAAATACAGTATTAATTACTACAAAACACAGTTTAAGATTAGTGTAGTATGAGAGAAAAGATCATGTGCTGGAGTCCATAAAGTTACAGTTTTCAAATGTGCCATTACTAGAAGTAGTCAATAGTAAAAGATCTCATTGAAAATAAAAGGCTCAAAATTGGGATCAGTTGAGAATCATCTTGCACAGTCAGCCACTGGAGCCTCTGATTTTCCTTCTGTAATTTGGAGAATATTCACGTTCAGGAAATCATGTTTCATTTTACCATTATATTTCCTTTCCTACTACCCTTGTAGCCAGATCACAGGCAAATGTTTTTTGATCCACTGGTGGGGTAAGACACACTTACTTTTGATTTTGTGTCAGAGTTGACTGATGTAAGTAACACAACAAAATAAAATCTATTATAGCAATCAGTAGAATTAGTTGTAGTTTCTAAAGAGAGCACAGAACATGCCACCATTACAAGCCCTGCAGCTTTGTAGTTCTAGAAGCAGAGCCATCTTCTTTTGAGGATGCTTACTAGGAAGACATGGATTTACTAATTCTTTACATCTTCTATTCTTTCACTTCCATTTTATCCCATCTTTCATAGTATGTATGTGTGTGTTTCTCATGCAATTCTTGTGTTGAAATTCCAATGGGATGGTATTAAGGCAGAGGGTCTTTGGGAAGTATGGTGGTACTTATCTTCATGAACTTAGTTCTTTCCATGATTCCGGTCACAAAATGAGTTGGATGAGAACCAAATCAAATTCAGTAGTTAGGTTCAGTGTTGACCTTATGGGGAAATTTGATTGGTTTCGCCTCCATTTCGGTTGGCAACTGAATCGTGGAAAGAATTAAGCTCATGAATCGAGGTACCACTGTAATGAGGTTTAAATGGAGTCATGATGGTAAAGTTCCTATTTTGATTAGGGTCCTTATAAGAAAAGAAAGAGAATAAAACTCTGTGTTTCTCTATCATATGAGGCTACAGAAGAATATAGTGTTTACGAATAAAAAAGATGGCCTTCACCGGGATCCAAATTATCCAGTAGCTTGATATTTGGCTTCTAAACCTTCAGGACGTGAGAAATAAATTTCCGTTGTTTATGACTTGTCTGTGATACTTTTGTTATACAGGAAATGAAACTAAGACATGAAGATATGTTCAGAGGTTAGACTATGCTTTCAATTCTAACAGTTTCACCTTGTAGCTATTAAACTTCGCTAAGCTTCGTATATCTCATCACAAAAAATGAGAAAAGAGCATATTGGTAAAATAAATGTTAGTTTACTCACAATTGGTATTTATAAAGAATCTAGTATTGACAAAGAATTTTAAAAGAACACTGTAAAACAATAAATATTAAGCAATTTTGCCAATAAGAGAGCAATAGAGTACAATATCTAAAGGAACAAGTTCTGGAGTCCACAGCCTGCGCTCACATCCCTGTACAAGCTTGTAATTATCATGCCACCTTTGAAAAGCTTCTTGTGTCTTAGTACTTCCTTCTCTAAAATGAGAATCTGCATCATACTTACATTATTGGAGCGCTAAGAGAAAATAGTGTCACAATATCTCTTAACTGCTGAAGAAATATTTATTTCATAATAGCAAATATTATCAACTTATAGTGGGTAATGCAAATACTTTAAAATATATCTAAAACAGTATATTATAAACATTTTTCTTATGTTTTGAAAAATGAACCATTCCATCTAAAATATTTTTATGAGCCTAAATGGAATCACTTAACTTGAATAAAAAATGTGTTAAGTGCTAACTCTCACTTTGTAATGAAGGAAGGGAGGTGGTATGAGCTAGGCTGTGTCAACACAGCTAGGGTTAACTCCTTTACTTCACTATGAACAAAAAGACAAACAGAAAAATCCCATCTGTCCACATGACAAGTCCAAAACCAGACACCTGTGTAGCAAACATGCATAGCAGTGAGTCCCACAGATGCTCTAAATTTAGTGCAAACATATGCTCGATGATTTACGTAAATTGGATTGGGAGGATGATCTACTGTAGAAAAAGTCCGCAGAGCAATTAAGGAACAACATGTTTTCTGCTCTCATCTCATCTTCAGTCCTTTAGTCCCAGATGCTCCAACCACTACAGATACATTAGTCAATTAGTTAATTTATTGTCAGAATGTTACAGGTTGAGGAAGATTTTCTACCCATTTTGCTACACTTGTTTTGGCAGCCAGATTAATTTAATTATAACTGTTTTAGGGACAAAGGAACACAGTAGGCTAGCATATGTTCTATTCAAATGGTTTAGTGCTTTCGACAGATACACCGAGTATTTGCACATGCGTGTGCCTGCAGGCCAGAAGGAATGCAGGGAGAAAGCTCCTATCTGCCCCATTTCCTGACTGATGTTACTTGGTCCACAAAACTAAAGGGCTTTCCATTAGCTCTGGTATTTTATTCGGGCAGTTTTAATCTGCACTACTGGCCCGTTTTTTAAAAAGTTGTTATTTCATGTGTTAAATATTTAAGGACAGTAAAGTTCTAACTGAAACTATCAGTATAATCCTTAGAATAAAATGGAAGTTGTCTTTTCACATATTTTTAAAGTAAAACTCATGGCATAGGCTTCACTCTAATTTTTCTCTAAAAGACACTTCAAACATATTAATCCAATGATGTTTTTTAGGACACAAATTTCCTGAGATAGGGTTTCCTCGTTGGGGTCACTCTATGTGTCGAGTAGACCATGGATTTATTTTATTGATCAAACAAAATAATACATATAAAGTATTTTGAAATTCATAACTGACAACAGTATACTGGCATTACTATTTTTCAGGTATGTGTGTTAGCACTCCAGCTAGACTTTAGTTTCTACAAGGCAAGGGAATATGATACAGAAACTGATATGATACTAACACAGATACTTCTAATACAGATTTGAGGCCTAGGAAGAACTCATTAAACACAGGTTGAATTGAACTAATTCCAATCTCATTATATTCTTTATGCAAATGATAACTGTCGGGTACAAAATACAAAGCTAAAAAATAATCAGTTGCTAAAGAATTAGGGAGAAAAATATATTTTCAGTGGTTTTCAAAATGCTGAATGCTACCTCCATATAGGCTGCATCAGAATCACCTGGGAACTTGTTAAGAAGCCAGAAAATCCCGAGTATCCAGTTCTGACCTAGTGAATCAGAACATCCAAAGGCAGAGCCAACACTCTAGTTTAACAAGCCTTCCAGCTGATTCTGATCTAGACTAAAATGTGAGCATGACCCTAAACAATAATCACGTTGGAAATAATTAGTTTTGTGATTACAAATAGACTCTCAGTAGTGGAGGGCCAACGTTGTTCAATAACAACAGACATTAAATTACAATACTTTAATGAAGGAACTGAGCTAAAACCTTTTATGAACAAAAACCCCATTAGAAAGAATCATAATCCTCAAGTGTGTCTCAGTCCAGTAGAAGTTTCTACAATGACAGAAGTCTTCTATATCTCTGCATTCATTCCAATAGCAATGTGGAGGCTGTAACTGCACACCTGAATTTTTAATGTTACCTAATGTTAAATAATTGCAATTCAACTAGCAACAAATGGCTAGAGGTTACCATCATAGACAGGATAGCATCATCGGTGGATTGTCCACTAATGAAGATTACACTAATATTACGTATTGCATGAAGATCTTTTTGTCTCTTTCTTTCTTTCTTCTTCTTTTTTTTTTTTTTGAGACAGTTCTCACCACACAGTCCAGGCTGGCTTTGAACTCACTATGTAGCCCAAGCTGGCCTTGAACTCACTGGGTTCCTCTGGGTCAGGGAGGGCTGGGATTACAGACATGTGCTTCCATGCCTGGCACCAAGATCTTGAATATTAGGCAAAATGGAATAATATCTTAAATGATAAGAAGTACAATGAAGGGGGGTTACATGTCTTTTTTTTTTTTTTTTTTTGAAAAGTGGCATTTGGGTTGGGCTTTGTGGGTGGGATGAATTTCAAATGAGAACAGTGGAAGGGATTGCAGGCAGAGGCCATCCCATACTAGAAAACCGTTCTGGAATGCAAGGTGCAGAAATTGACCAAATTGGTTTGTGTGCAAAGTATGTACATTGAGAAATTGCAGAAAATAAGGATGAAAACTTCACTGTATCCAGAATATAAAAGACTGAAAACCTTGGACTTCATTCTCTAGTTTTTTAAAATAACGAATATTTTAGTAAAAGGAATTACAAAATCTGGGAGATGCTTAATTACACAGGATGAAGTAACTAATGAAGGAGAAAAGTCAGGAAGCCCTGTAAAATGTAACTCACAAGCATGAAGGGTACTCAGGTAGGCATGTTTCAGTGTTAGATAAGTGAGTGCCTATTATAGGTTCATCATTTGCTAATACACTCATTATCAATGTTTATAAAAGTATGGTCTACCTAAGCCAGAAACACAAGAGGTTTTACAAACTGGTTGCTAGATATCACATCAAACTCACTAAATCAGAATCTCAAAGCCTGGGTCATAACAGCCTATGAAGTGTTTAGCACTTTCAGTGGTGCTTATACAGAGCACAAACATTTTAGAACTACTGGGCAAGTGACAGCAGAAATTCAATTTAGATGCATTAAGTATATACTTTACTAAATATATAACATTTAATGATTCGGCTGTAATATCTGCTGACCTTGTGGCTTGCATTAGTTTTAACTTCTTTATTTCTCTATTGTACCATGCTCATAAATGTAATGGGCTCAGGAAACCAGGCTTGTGAGCTATTAAACCTATGAGGGTCATACAAGCGACATGTCACATTAACTCAATTATCTCTATAATTTAGCCTAAGATCATTTTCACCTGGAGAAACCAGATAATTTTGGAAACAGAATTAGGTGTTCAACTGTTTAAATGATTGCATAAGTTTGATACGACAAAATCAACTATAACCCCAGTATGTATTTCCAATATATTAGCATACTCTATTTTTGAGTGTTAGGAGTCATTTTCCTACATTCCTCTTCAAATTGGGATTGCCCTCCTTATTTTGACAAGATACACTGTGGAATGCTCTTCTACACTGCACTGTATGAAACAGGGGCCCCAAAATAAGAATATGAATGCATTTTCAGATCCAAATGACCACAGGATAGTTAGTTCAGATTATAAAATAAAAATATTTTTTTTCTGATATTGTTACACCTTATAAACTATTAGCCAGGTAAGAATTTGTAATGGATAAGACTGTTTTATTTCTATTAATATTCCACATAATCTATTAGAATCCTAGACACAGGGTATGCCATTCAACTCCGCAGAAAAAAAGAATAGGGAGAAAGATTGCAAACCTGGGAGCCATTCAGACACATTGTCAATGGTAGAAATAAGCAAAATGAAACAATTTATTTCTTCCTTCTCAGTCACATTGAAATAACTTTGTTCCCTGTCTTCATTTTCAGGGTAAGTGACTGAATTGTGAAACCAGAACATTCTCTCAACTTCATTTTACCAGCAATGAATTCTATTTCCTGCATGTTGAAGTAACTTATGTTAATATATAGCTTGTGATATATGAAATGAGAGTAATGGACACACTTTATTAAAAAAAAATGTATATTTCCACTTGGCTTACAAAATCCTTTTCTAGGGGCTGGGGATTTAGCTCAGTGATTAGAGTGCTTGCCTTGCAAGCACAAGGGCCTGAGTTCGATCCCCGGCACCACAAAAAAAAAAAAAAAACAAAAAACAAAAAAACAAAAAAAACCAAAAAACAAAAACAAAACCAAAAAAAATCCTTTTCTACTTACCTGCTCCAATTGATTAACAATAAAATATTAGTAGTCATTGGGGAATTCTAAACACTGTAAATTTCTCTGACCGCATAGTGTTTTAAAGATTTTACTCCCTATAATTTAAATATTTTTGACTATTTCCATATTGCTTAAATAACATAGATACTGAAAAACCAAAAATCTGAGCCAGCAAATAATATATATGTATATAATATATACATTCTCCACAGTATTTATAAAATCTTTTTTTATAAAATCTTAAAGACTGCTTACATCTTTTATTTTTAATTATGAACTTGAAAGAAAAAAAATCGGTTATTCTCTGAAGAGATAACTTACTATGTACTGAAATTGTCTTTTAAAATGTAGTGCTCATCAATGATCATTTCTCAATTCGATTCTATAATTATCTCTATGTGATTTTATAACTCAACTTTAACAGTCGGAGGAAACATTTTTTTCACATTATTAATTACAATGGATTTACGTGACGAAATCCCATACAGACTTCCTAAATAATAAAGCAGCAAGTTCTTCATGTTCTATTATACTTTTAAAACTGACAGTGTTCATTTCCAAGAATTATTTTTCTCATGGTTAATATTGCTAAAGCCGGTGAAGTAGAAAAATGCTCTATTGTTCTAGCACATTACCATCTATACAAACCTTTCACAGTGCAAAGGTTTCACACACTGTATAACCACTCCTGCCCCCTTCTACTTACTTTGGGAAAGTGGGAACAAAATCCATATCCTAAAATGAAGCTAGCATTGTACAGAAGTAATGGCCCATTTATTTTGACCTGTAAGCTCATAGCTATTTCATATGAGCAGCAGGCTGAGCTCAGCTTTGGCTGAAAATAATAAATCTGACAAAGTAAATGTTATAAATCTAATCTCACTACAGAACAGTAAGGCATACCAGATAATTTTTTAAAGTATAATGATTGGAACTACTTTTACATGTCAAATATTATTAAATATTTTAAATGTTTTCTTATGCATATATAGTCAGAATGAAAATATACACAATTGAACCATCAATTTAGATACCTTTCTGTTCACTTGTCACCTTTACTCAGTCCAACATACTCTGCTCAAAATTGTTGATCAAATTTCTGGGTTTTATAACTTTCACTTCACCAACTTCAGAAAAAAATTCCATCCAACTTCTAATTTCCTAATATCTTTCATATATGAATTCAAGAAGACCAAATCTTGCAGGAATTCAGCACACCAATGCTTACCCCATACTGTGCAGGCAATCTTCAGGCTACTACAGGATGGAATAAGCCTTGGAAAGTTCAGGTGTAAGTGATGGGAGGGAAGGCCACCTTGTTGTTCCCAAGTTGTCAAGGGTGGTCATAGATGGAGATTAGAATGCCTTTTACTTTATTAAGCAAGAAAAGAGAAAGAGTTATTGTTCTGAAAAGACAAATTTGGATAAATCTTATGAGAGAGTAAATGAATAAGTGAGTATAATTCAAAGTGGTGCTATATGAGAAAGCAGAAAATACAGTGAGAATTCCACTGCATGAGGGAAAATGGTTTGGTTCAAATTCTCAGGAAGACTCAAATGGGCTTTATACAAGAGTAGGATTTAAACCCACAGGGGAAGGATAGTGCTTTAATGAACATATATTTCATTCTATACGCTTTATAAATGGATGACTATATACATGCTAGATTATTTTTCATGTTCTAATGGCTAATGAGTACCACAGAGACTTGTGAAATATCTGGAGGTGACTATGTAAGGAAAAGCTATTAGTAAGAAGGATTAAAAAGCAACAGCTTTTGATCTCTTAAAATTTAAGTCATTCTTTGCTAAGAAAATAAAAGCATATGAATTAGAAGTCCCACATTTCCACTAGGGATAAATTTCCTCTAAGGAGTTGCTAAACTAATTAGTCAAACAAATAGGAAATTTACAGCAAATACAGCCACTTATGTACTTTAGAATTGTAGGTTTCTATCCAAGAACAATTTTTTTTTTTCCGGGAAAACATTCAGATGAATTATCCAGTCCTACTTATCTTTCGTTGCTTCTGTTGCTGCTTCCACCTGAATATGTTTCAAAAGTATTTCAAAAGAAACCCAGAAAAAGTGAAAGTGTCCTTTCTTTTTAAACCTATGGACCCTACTCTGGAGCACTGGAATTGAATTTCCTATCTGGTTTAGAACTCAGTTCTTGAGGGCTGAACATAATCATCCTTAATCCATTTGGCTGCTTGCTTATTGCTTTGAAGAGTGGGGAAAAATTGCCTCTATTGGGTTTACTCTTCAATACATGCTTCTTTAAAGAATGCAGGTGAATAATCTATACTTCAAAGAAAGATGACCTTTACTTGATTTAATGGAATCTCTCTTTCAATATCTGAAACAAGAAAGTGATTAAAACATTGGTTGATAGGCAAGATGTATTTTAGGAATAGATAAGCAGAAAGGTCAGACACTGTCAGAAAGGAGTTTAACTTTCTTTAATATTTAAGTATTTCATATGAATCATGGTTTAAGCATTAATAGTATATTTTTAAATTGGATTAAAAGTACCTCATGTTTTGTGAATTTTAAAATGGTTTCTGAAATACGGTAAAGATATTTGGCAAAGCAGGTATGTTTTTGTTGAGATTTTCAAAGAGACTGGATCTATTGTATTCTCAAAAACTATATGATAATATAATGGACATTTGACACACTGTTTTAGAGAGTTTAAAGTTCTGTTAGCTATAATTTTTAAATTAATAAGCTATAATTTTTAAATTAATAAGCAATTAATACACATTTTAGTAGTTATGATTTAACTGTCAGCTATACTCACAAAATTTTTCTTAATGAATAAACAGAGAAATTGTAACATACATCAAGGATTCACTAGGCGTGACTTTTTTTTAAAGGAACAAGTACAGTTAGCACTGTGCCTAAACCAGAACATGATTCACAATAAAGATTCATGGAAAGAATGAGTAACTTTCTGAAGCAGAGTTATTTATCACCCCCATTTTATAGGAGGGGCTCTGATAAAAAGAATTTAAATTGTTTGTTCAAAATCATAAAATATGTAGGAATGAAGCTGGGTTTCAACATATGTTCCTTCGTTTCTAACCTGATGCGTTGCCACATGTTCTTAATACTAACAATAGCATGTACTCTCTGTTCACATAGCATTCTATGTTGTACACGATTTGTTCATTTTTCATTTACTCCTAAGGAAAAAAACATTGTAAGATATGTATGTTATCCTACGTGTGAATGTTCCCAAATGTACTATTTATTATTATCTACACTTTATAGGTAAAGGCTTGGATGATTGCCCAAATGGCCATAGTATACTGCAGAATATGTATGAATTGACAGAACAAATATATAAAAGCAAATCTTAGGGCTTCAAAAATCTATTCCTAGATCACAACATATTTAATTGAAAAAGGATAATTTATCATAACCATTCAACTACATGTGGACAGTTAAAAACATCCGAGGTAGAAAGAATACCAAGAGCAAGACCAAAGGGCAGATGATTACAGTGAAATTAAAAGCTTCTGGAGTCAACTTACAATTACAATCATAAGACTTTCTAGGTTTCTTATATGTAATAAATAATGTGAAACGTGCTGACATATGCTAAGGGCTGATGACAGCTTATAGGCTTCCTTTGTTAAGCTGTTACTACATTCTTTGCAAAATCTGCTACATTAGTATTACCTTCTTAGGAGAGTTTTTATAAGACTCAAAGAAGAGCTTTACAAATTATACTGCACACACCTTTTCACTATAAGACGCTATACGTATATGTTTCGTGTAAAATTTCCCCACAATAGAAAATATTTCCTCTACTTCTTCTTGTTCCCGTTCTTCTTCGAAGTCATAGTATCATTACTATGTATAGAATAAGAACTTTATGAATATTCAGAATAACACATAAAGACACTGTAGACTAAGAAACAAGAAAATGACTTAGGAATAAAAAAGCAAGAAAGCCTACAAATATTTTAGATATTTTTAAAAATATTTCAAATCATAAACAGATAATTTGAGAAAAGTGAAAAATTCCTGATACTATCTCCTCCTACCTGGACTCAAATTTGAATGAAGCGCTGACACAGGTAGTGGTTGAGAGTGCGTGCTGTGCTCCATCTGCTGCCCAAGCCTCTCTACCCCATCTCCAAAGGGATCCCTCCTGGATCCAGTACCGGTGCACATGGGTTCCCATTACTCTTGACCTGTATATCATCAAAGATATGTGACTCCATTATACCTTTATTTCTATGTTTAACTGATCACCACCGGAAGTCCAAGGGCAGTAGTTTTCCTGGATTCAAATTCTGGAGCAACTGCATACTAACCTTTACAAATTATTTTACTAACCCTTCAACATCTCTTCCAGCTTGTTGTTGTGGAATCCAAAATCATGGACAAAATCCCCAGTGTTCAATTATATCTCTAAATTCTTCTGGTACTACACTTACTCTCATCTGGCTCTCTCTCTCTCAGGACTTGGCTTCGTGTAAAGTTCCCCCACCCAATAATTATGAAATATTTTCTGAAATCTGTATAGCAGTAAATTGAGATTAAAAAAAAAAAAGGTGTCCTGCTTGTACCTCATTCTCACTTTCAATCTATTTCAGTGTATTCCTTCTCTAACAGCCAATATTCATTCTCAAGACTTCAAAAGTACACTGTACATGTCGGCCTCACATCAGTCACTTACTAACCTCTAGGTTGCTGCCAGTCATCGCTGAAAGATTTTTGCTGGTGCATTGTCTCCTGCTCTAGTTTACTCTTGACATATGTGTCTGTGAATGTCAATCTACATAGACAGAGAAAAGCCCGGAGGGTTAGTAAAGCATACTTCTAGGCATGTCTGAGCGGGTTAAACAGGCATGACCTTGGGTATTACATGGCCGGTTGCCCCTTCCTCTTGGGCACTCTTACCCGCTCCATCTGCCAGGTTCTTCTGTAGTGATGTTCTCTGGAGCCAGCCAACCATGCACCGAATCCTCCAAGACCATAAGCCAAATTAAACCTCTTTAAATGATAGCCGTCAAGTATTGCGTCCCAGTGACAAGAAATCTGACCATATTTTTGACAATGTCAGTGTACTCGTAGATCATCTTTTCTGCACTTTTTTCTCAGTTCCTTCACTTTTTCTCTTCCGCTTGTCCCCTATTACACTGTGACTTTTCACTTCTCAAGCCAAACTTCAGAACACATCATTAGACCTAACTGAACTCCCTCTATCAAGTTCAAACACTCAAATCTACTTCATTTATCCAGGTAACTCCAACCAGTAGCAGATAACAACAATTCCCAGGCTCCTCTAACAACATTAGTTTAATAATTACTTTCCCTGTTCCTGGCCTCTCATTCTCTTTGTGCCCTTGCCACCTTATTTAAACTGCTTGCTTCAGCAATATGGTCTTCCTTTATTTTATAAGCTAATTAATTTTGCTTCTTTCTCATTTATCATATAGTTATGGAAAATATCCAATCTTTCTGAATAGTGTGGTCTTCCCTTCTGCATGTGCATTCATGTTAACTTTTCTCACATTAAGTCAGTACTACTCTGCTCTATTGGCCCTTAATCGCTCCCTGATGTACGTAACACACTTCTCTTACCATTCAGTAAGTAACACTACTAGATAGTGACTACATTCTCTGTTCTCTCTGCTGAAATGTTCACAGTTTCTTCTCTATCCTCATACAGAAATATGACCAATTTTTTTATTGTACTAAGAAATTAAGAAAATAGAGGTAACCAAGAGAACCAAGAGAAAAAAAAATCCATAAACAATATGCTGCTCATTCTCCTCACCTCACTTTATTAACATGGTTTTTCTTGCTCTGTTTTATCTGAAGCCAGCTCATTTATTTACAAGTGATATTTCATATCCTTTACAAAAAAAAAAAAACTTTTCCATTATTCCTGCAGTATGTGCTCTCTGTGTCTCATTTATGTTCTCATGAACATAATCCTGCCACTAGTTTCTCATCTTAGATTTTTAACAAACAAATCCTTCTTTTGTGCTTATAAGACTTGTGGCTATCACTCCCATTTTGTCTGCCTTCATTGGTGGCAACAGTCTCTTAAAACTGTGTGTACATGAGGTCTCCATTTCATCTGTTGTCTTAAAGTCTGTCCAATCAGTTTTGTCTCCATCACTCCACACTGTCAAAATCAGTAGCGACCACAGGCTTGGTAAGTAGTGGGGTTAATTCTCAGCACTTAGCGGACTTGACATAGCAGTGTAATTAACAAGGATGAACTCTACTCCCTTTTGTTATACTGTTTTCACTTTTTTGAGAAAAAAGAACTTTAAAACTCCAAGTTCCTCCTACCTCTAACTGCTTTTATTTCCTACAAATCCCCTTGCAGATTTTGGCGGATATCTCTGACTAACATTAGAATATTCAGAGCTCAATTTCTGGACTTCTTTTGAGGTGACTAATTTACAAATACTGTCACAATAGCATAAGTGTAAATTAAATCCATCTTTATAGTCCCCTGGAATTTTTTTTTATCTTTACTTATAATAAAATGTGCACAGTATATGTGCGGGGTGGTGGTAGTCAATAAAGACAGGCTGAAACAACTAATTTCTTTTATTGATGAAGTTTAACATGAATCCCAGAAGAGAAGTAATTCGTTTTTCCTCCTAGACAAGTGTTCTTGATGGCCACGGTGTGGTAATGAAAAGTGAACTGGGAGAAAAATTTAATGAAAATTTAGATTTAATATCTATGTTGGAGAAACATAATTCTTCTGAGTCGAAGATATTATTTGGGATGTTTTATCAATAAAATATAGCTAAGAAATAATATACTTCATTTTTTCAAGTAATGAAGTCAGACTTTGGCTCTCGTTCATATTCTAAGAATGAATTATCTCTCCTCTCTCTTTCCTGTTACTCAAAGACAACCATTCCATCTGCAAGATTTCTCTCTCTCTCTCTCTCTCTTTTTTTTTTTTTTTGCCAGGGATTGAACTCAGGGCCTTGCACTTTCTAGGCAAGCACTCTAGCCACTGAGCTAAATTCCCAGCCCTCCATCTGCATTCTTGAGTCTGTCTTTCTTTCACTTCTAGATCTTGCACCATCATTCATTTGCTTTCTCTTAGACTTCCTAAAATGCTTCTTTAAACTTACTCTCCTTGCTCATGTCTTTCCAATCCTAAAAGAAATTCATACAGGGCATCTCCAGGAGAACACACCTATTAGCTTCTCAACTTTGATAGACTCCAAATCCATTTATATATTATCCATTAAATCTAATACATTATGGTAACTTCTTTTTTGATGCTCCTTAGCCAGTCATCCAATAAAGAAATCCACAACTGCCCCCAAGACTTTACCATCTCCACATCAATCACATCTAATTAGTTAGTGAGTATACAGGTGACATCTACTTGTTTTCTTGAATCTTATCCTTCCTTTTCCTCTTAATGTTCGTAACTGTAGCTCAAGTCTTCATTATTCATTTCCCAGAACATGGTAAATGCTCTTTCTGATCTTGCCAATTGATGTATTTTTTTAAATTATGCTTTGTCAGTCCAAGCACTCACGTTTAAATCTGATAATAGTAGTTTTTTGCAAAAATAATTAAGTAACTCTTTATTTTGTAGCAGTTCTCAAACAACGCACATGAAGGGGAACTTCTTTCTGTAACCACATTGCAGTTTCCTATTTGTGAATCTAATGTCTCTAGAAACTGAATACTTCTTGGTAGAAAAAAAAGTTCTATTTTTTCCTGTGAGCATGGATTATGCTTTCAGTTGCATAGAAAGAACTTAAAAAATATTTGTTAAGTGAATGAACTAAAAGGAAAAAATAATTCTGACTAGTCCAATACCACAATTTTAGGATAGAAATCACATATTCAGATACTGTCTCAGATTGAACCATAAATATTTCTACTTCTGGCTACTTCTGCCTAATAGAACAGTGACAATTATCAAGAAGTAGATGTCTTCTGGTCTACATCTTTGTTTATCTATTACCTATATTGTTGATTTTCTTTTTTGTGTCTCAAGTAATTCTACTCTTTTAAAATCTCTCTTTTATGATAGCATATGTGCACCTTTCTTTCTAGCACACTCTTAGAAATGACAATTAAAATGATTTGGCAGATATATTTACTAGTTTGTTTATATTTAATTTCACTGCTTTTTAGTGTGCCAGTTAATGTTAATTTTCATCTTGATTGGTTTAAGGGAATCCGTGAGAGGTTAAAGGATGACCGGGCACTGTATTCACCGATATATTAATCCATCGCTGTTTGTAGATAGAGAGGTTGCCTGAGCAGTTGAGGTTACTCACAAGTTGTGTTTAAGTATCCACTAGCCCCTCAGGAAATTAACATGAATTTGCGTAGAAGGAGAATTGGTTGAAAGAGACATATGAGGAGTTATCTTTTCTGAGTATATCTTTTTGTATAATTCTACTTGAATCAATTTTAATATTCTACATATTTAAAAAATAAACAAGATGGAAAAGAAAAACTGAATATAAAAGAGAATGCACTTAGAAACAAAATTGACATTTCAAAGATGAAAACTTTCAAAAGAGAAAGGAAAATTTTATTAATGTTTGAATAAATTGCTTTGCTATATACTCTTAAACTAAAAAGAAGTAGAACAACCCACACACTTGATCTTTGCTCAGTAAGAAAGAGCACAGAAGCTCTGAAACCATTTTATGCATGGAAGGATCTTCAAATGCATAAACATCGTACGGAAACATGTTACAGTATTTCATAATTTCAAATATATGTATATACACTTTTAATTGTGTGTGGGGGAGACAAGGAGAGAGAGAGGGAGCCTTTCATCACTTTGACCAAACATATGAGAAAAACAAAGGAGGAAAGATTAATTTTGGATTACTTCAGATATTTCAGTCCATACTTGGTTGGCTATTTTTCCTTCTTGGCCTATGATGAGGAAAAATGAACATCATGGCAGAAGGGTGTGGCAGAGCAAATCTTCTCACCTTCTGGTGGCCAGAAGCACAGAGCAGTGGGGAGAGAGAACAGAAGGGGGCATGGACAAAATATAGTCCCCAAGCACGCTTCCTCAGTGAGCTATTTCCTCCAACTAAGCTTACCTCCTACAGTATCACAGTAGCTCCCAATAATGCCATCAAATGATGACCCTATCAGTGGATTAAACCACTTGATGAAAGCACTTGATTATCCCAATTGATGATCCAGTTAATTCTCACAACTCCACCAGTAGGCAAGCAAGCCTCCAATACGGTGGGGTTTTCAGGGATATTTTGAACCCCAACCATAATAATCTGTATGCCTCTGTCTGTGCATACATCCTCTGCTCTCTAAATAGGCCTAGGAGCAATGATATGCTAGTAGAAATCAGTAGGCCTGGTGCCACTGATTTTTTATTTTTGCTGTAATCAGCTTTCGTGACTCATCCCAGTGATCCTTATATTTCTCTACTACCACACTTGTGTAGTTCATTTTCACATTTTTAGATAAAGGTGAGCTTTAACTAAAGCTCATCTGCATGACCAAGAGATACAGGAAATGAATATGTGATTTCGGAGAATGGTCCGTAAAATATATT
Source organism: Hystrix cristata (assembly GCA_004026905.1). Taxonomy (NCBI): domain Eukaryota; kingdom Metazoa; phylum Chordata; class Mammalia; order Rodentia; family Hystricidae; genus Hystrix; species Hystrix cristata. Next base: position 6,242 of record PVJO010008629.1, on the reverse strand, counting down.
CTGATTTCCGTCTTCATCTGTTCTCTCTGAAGGAACCCAGCCAACATTAGTATTAGAACACTCAAAACGTTGGGGGTAGTGCTTGCCTAGCAAGCACAAGGACCCGAGTTTGATCCCCGGTACCACAAAGAAAAAAAAAACAACAAAACAAAACAACAACAAAAAAAAAAACGTTGGGGGAAATATCAGTATTGGTGAGGGATGAAGACTGCATACAAGCAGCTGATACAGAAAGTGCCAGCCGTGAGTGATCCGTCCATGTACTGGAGCCCCAGTGTCGGCTTCAGGTCGCTGTGAACCAGTGGACCCTTGATTAAGGAAATTCAAGAGAATGCCAAGCTGGACGGACATGTTCAGCCAAGGATTTCCGAATCCTTAAATGCAGCAAAAGTAGGCGATAAGTAATATTTAATTTTAAGTAAATACATTGAGGGGAAAATAGTTAAGAAGAAACTTATCATTTATAGGTAACTAGTAAAAAATCAAGTACTAAACAAACCAACTAGTAAACTAGTAAAAACAACCAAGAATACATGGAAAATGACTGATTTCAGGTACGGGCAAAGAAATTGTGTGACTAAAACAATTGTTACACTGGAAAATAAGGAAGTGCTTAAAACTAATACTGGGAATGGATTCAGAATGTTAGAGAAGTGTGTGTGTCTGATTCTTTACTAAAAATACAGTCACACCAACTCCCCACAATGAATACAATCATTGTTTACTGCAAACAGGGACCAATAGAAGAAAATAAGAAATAAATGTTTTATTTTTGCTCACAGTTCTTGAGGTCCCAGGTTGAGAGGCTGCACTTCGTGATGAATGTCTTGTTGGTTGAGCTCCAAGGCGGCGTGGCGCGTCACATAGCCAGAGACAAGTAGGATGCATCCATGCGTGTGTATGAGTGTGTGTGTGTGTGTGTGTGTGTGCGCGCGCACCTGTGTGTACTGTGTATGCATATGTCTTCATTCTCTGTTGTCTCTCTGTCTCTTCTTATAAACTCATGAATACTCACCACATCTAAAAACACAGTTGGGTTATTTTCACATTCTAAATATTTCATTTTGAGGATTAAACTCCAACATTGGCTTCGGGGGGAACAGACCATTTTCAAGGAGTCAGCTTGGCAGGGTTTAACTAGCCAAACTGGTGGAATTTAACATCCAAATTTATAAAGATGTCCAGACTGTCATCAAACAAATAAAAATCCGTGAATGCATTTATGGAACATAGTGCATGCAGACATGTATATGTGTGTAATCGATATATAAGTAAAAGAAATAATAAATGAATAGCCAGCAAGGAAAATTGTTAATTTCAGTAAAATATCAGTTGGTAAATAAAGATGAGATAATATAGTTAGATGATTACCTTTACAGCAAACAAATTAAAAATCGATTCAGCTAAGAACCACCAATACATGCATAATGAAGAAAAAGAGGACATTTGATGAGGAACAGGATATTTACATAGTCTCAAAAGATCTTTCCTCAAATTAGATACTAATTAAAAAAGGAGGAGTAATTATGAAGTGTATAAATTGAAAAATCCTTTAAATAACTGATCAAAATTAATATCACCAAAAATTGCAAAGGAACATCATAGGATCCATTTTGATGTGCTGAGAAGGACAAAGCAACCCTGAAGAACTATGTCAGCCCAAAATGCTTAACCGAGTCTAATCATGAGGAAACATCAGACGAATCTAAACTGAGGGATAGTCTATAAAATAACTGGCCCGTGTTCCTCAAGAAATATTAATGTCATGAAAGTCAAAGAAAGGTTGACCACAGTCCCAGATTAAAGGAGACTAGAGAGACATGCCAACTTTATTTATTACACAGCTGGATGGGAGCCTGTACTGAGAATCATTTTATGAAGGACATTGTTTATAACCTTGAGTAAATTAGACTAAATACTGTAAATTAGGATTAACTATGATATTGCTCTTAAATTTCCTGAAATTATTAACACTAATACAATTATATAAGGCAAAATTCTTATTCTGAGTAAATGCAAAGTGAAGCATTAAAAGTATTCATTGTTATGAGGCCTGAAACCTACTCTCATATGTTCAAGAGGTATCATACCCACCTGCACACACACACACTCTCACACACACACACACACACACACACACACACACACAAATACACATATATATATTAGGGAAAGTGTTCACAAAGGGAATGAACTAATACTTAGTAAAACTACATAAGTGATTGATTCCTGAAACCTCTCCAAAGTTGGAAATTATTTCAAAATAAAATAAAATTGATTACTAGTTACTTTCAGTTGTGTTAAAACAAGATTCTTATGAAAATTTTCATTCTTTTATCACTTTCTTTCGAACTGTGTCCTTGTTTTAAGATTAGAGAAAATGGTTAAATTATTAGAGATGAAGGGTAATTCCCTTACTGTTGGTCAGAGCATTAGCTTCATTATTAGGAGAACCTGTAATCATTTCGAGTAAACAGATCAAATCATGTGTGTGGAGGTAGAAGGGGAAGAAGAGGAGACACTGTAGAAAAGACATTTATCTTAGAGCACAGGGGATTTGAAGAAAGATTCAGTGTTCATCTAGGCATTAGTAATCAAGTTATGGTTTTATCTTTCTCTGTATTTGTTTGAATTGTCTGCCAAGGTTGGGCATTATCTGATCACTATGAATTTCAACTAAACATGTATAAAAATTAAGATAGTATGATGCTAACTGAATCTAATTATATGCACTCAATCTTCAATTCCACTTAAAAATTTAATTCTTTATTTCCCAGAAAATTCAAGTGCATTCTTTTGTTTGTTTGTTTCTTTCTTTGTTTGTTTTTTTTTTTTTTTTCTGCATTGATCTAAATTCTTGTGGGTGAAATGGGAAGAAGTGAGAGGAATCAAATAGGCAAATCTAAAATAGGTGACCCTGACATTCTTTCCTTCTCAACCTTGTTTTCGATCAGCATCTGTTTTCAATTCCAGGCTTTATTCTCCTATCATCCACTTCTGAGTTGTCACTGTCTTTTATATTCCCACGAATATTCCTGACAGTCACATTACATTAAGAATGCCCTCCAATTATTTTTTAGAATCTTCGCCAAATCGGCAAGGTACCTCTTTCTCTTCACCTGACTACTCAAGTTCTACTGTCTCAGCTCCAGCCATCCCTGATTAATTTAGAAATCCGGGGCATTTTGTAATATTATGTCTGCCCCACATGTCATCAGAGTTTGGAGTACTGGGTAGTTAGACATTTTCTGAATGAACATATTTTTCGTATATTGTAACTAACTCTTCTTTGTTATATACTAAGGGGGTGTGAAAGCATTCATTTGGTACACTGTGGTGTTCCTTGTTCATTCCTCTGAGAGGTAACCTTGCTTTTTATTATTTATTTTTATTACTATATGTTTACAGTACACAATGTTTAGATTTCTTGTGGAGTTGGTACATTTACAAAACACTTATTTTTTATTCCCTTTCCCTCCTCTTCCTCCCCATTTCTCCATCACTTGATCCCTTCACTATTTGGTAAAAATCCATCTCCCTACTTCCTACTATCTTCTGGTTTTTATGTTTATTTATATTTTGGGGTCCTCATATAAGAGAAACCAAGCTTCTGTGTATGATTTATTTCTCTTAATATTACACTCATCAGGTGCATCCATTTTTCTACAAATGACTTAAGTTTGTCTTTTTAGCAGAGCACTACTCCATTGTGTGTGAATACCACATTTTCTTCATCCATCTGTATATTGGACATATAGGCTGCTTCCATGATTTAGTTATTATGAATTGTGCAGTATAATTCTTCAAAAGATCTGCCTACATTATTTCTTTTTGTTTGACGATCTGCTATTACATAATCAACATATGCCTTCCCCATTTTTAATACAACAGACATGATACAACACACACATACATACAAGCATGGGCACACAATTTTTTTTAAGTATAAAGAATTCTCGGAACCAAAAACAAATGCATTTTATTCTCAAAATAATAAATAACTCTTGGAAATCTAATTATCTAATTCCTCTCCTAGTTTTTTTTTTCTTCTAATTTTACAAAAGTCATTAATATACTTAGTGGTGTTTCCCCTCTGTTTTGTGTGTGTGTGTGTCCCCTGCTTTACTAGAGAAAATAAAATCTCTAAACATTAGAAATGAACCAGAGAAGAAATTAAGTAAATACTAGGAAAGTATCAGAAACAAAAATGATACAATTAATTTTACGAAATTTCTCTCATTTCTCCACTTCTAGCACAGCTCCTAGTTGATCTATCAGTGTCTTTTGAATTGCTGCTTCGAGTCAGACCATGTGTACGTACATTCAGATGATAAACCTTTGCTTCTGTCAACTCGGTATCCACAGGAATACACGGGAAAGACGAGCTCCTGTGTATTTACTTCCCAATCTCAAAAGATGGATCTTAAACTAATCCCAGATGAGGTGTACTGTTAAACTTCACCTGAGTAGTGACTTCCAGAGGCTTCTGATACTGTGGACCCTGGGCCTGACTGGGCTGGAGCCGCCACTGCACCCTAAACAAGGCATGTGCATTCTGGAAGCTTCTTATAATCCATAAAATAGATGTAGGTTTCAGAGTCCTTTCATCAACCTACCTCTGAGCACTACTGAACAGCAGTGATAGAAATACAGTCACCAGAAATACAGTCCTTTAATATAGCTAGCCTGGCAACATTGAAACAATATTCATCATAGCACAATTCTACTGGGCTGCACATGTGCAGAAAATAGAAGACAGCAGGATTCTCAACTGCTGCTGTAAAGTGAGCTGACACGGGGGTAATCACAAGCTGAGAGGGCAGCGCAAACATGTTAAGGATTCATAGAAGCACAGCCTCAAGCAATGTGGCATAACTGAATATATGAGAAGGGGCATGCTGCTGAAAGAATCAAAGAAGATGCTTGCTCTTAAGGCATCTATTTCTGATGACACAGGACACTGTATTTTGTACCTATATGCAGTTCTATTCATTTCTGGTTTTTAATAACAAAGACTAGTATGGAGGCCAAACTCTGCTGGAAATTACGTGTGGTACTGTATTTGAGTTGTATTACAGCTATTTTTGCTTACTGTTTTTCCAGCTACATTGATAAGTATTTTGCATGGCACATTGAAAACATAATTCTATTAAATTCTTAAAAGCTCTCACTGGAGGGCAGAGGGTATATTTACACATACACTGTAGTCCTAGAAATATTATTATGTAATTATTATCACATTAATTTTTCTTGAAAATCAGGAAGGGATCTAACAAAGAAGAGGGTGGAAGTTTGAGATCAACTTTTGCTTATGTAACACAGCATAGCCACAAAGTAATGAACCTGTTTTTTGAGGGAGGCTTATGGAAATAATTCTCATTATTTCAGGCACGTCTATTTATTCACTCAATCATTCAACAAGTATTTACCCAGGGTTGTATGCCTTCACTGTTCTACTCACCCTTGGAGACAAGTGAAATCGACAGAGACTATTGGCATGCATGGTAGGAGCTTTTGCTTTTCCTTCCAGATTTTAGCTCAGGGTAGGGAAAGGGAGTGCACTGATTTCCATGCAGGCCATGTTCCTCACTTCGTATAACAAGAAGTACTTAGCTCTCACAGACTAAAATTCTGGCAAACATCCATTGAACCCTAGAACAACTTCCAGAATTACAATGACTTTAGATACAGTCCACAGTACATCATTATGATGCAAGTTCTTTTTCAATTTTTTTCCTTACCTGTAGAAAATTTTGTGAAAAAGGTGACCTAAACAGTTAGAAATAAAAGAAAATGTAACAGAATTACGCTGCAAGTAAATAATTAGAAAGGATAATTTAAAAAGATTACAATGGTGCATGGAAGCTTTTCAAGGTCATTTCTTTAGATAGTTCACTTTCGGTGTATTTTTTTAACTGATTCAGTTGGGGTCATTTAAAATTTTGCAACTTGGCTTTCTTTGTTCTTGAAAGAATTAATGAGGTATGATTTAATTGAACTACCTGGAAAGCTTCTGAATTTGATTAAAAACTCACATAGACAATCACTCAGTTTATGTTAGCTGAACGCCATCCACTTCAGTGATGATTTCATGCACAAGAAATTTCTTAGTTCCTTATTAGGTACAGAGTTATTGCTTCAGTGGAAACATTTACCCATATGCCACTTAAAAGGGGAATTCTCAAAGAGGAGAAAACAAGGGAATGGGTGGTTTCCTCTCTGCAAACCTAGTGACTTTTTTT